>RJWM01006191.1:0-85750 GCA_004363535.1 Dasyprocta punctata | reverse complement strand
AATATATTTTATTTGGAGCTTAAGTAGATTTCTATTTCCTAAGTTCATGATAAAATATTTCAAGCATGATTGACTTAGAGCTTGACTCCAATGTTAGAATTTGAGAAAACTAGTTAAAAGTAATTTTAAATTGTTTAACTTAAAGATTTTGTTGATAGAATGGATAAGAAAATGTAAGTCTAAGAGACAATTTTACCTTTTTTCAACTTCACAATTGAAACTGATAAGGCAGGTTTTATTCACAAGTGGGTGGTGCTGATTGCTTCCTTCACAAATGAGAAAGCCAGATCGGGTATAGAAAGGGTGCGGCAATCTCAGGCAGGGTGTCTGTCTGAGTTCCATGACATTTGGCTTCAAATACCACATTATTCATGAAGACTCATTTGCACACTACAGACAGCATTCAGAAACAAGTGATGGCCGTGGTTTCCAGTCCTACAGAGACGCTCAATCTCTTCTAAATTATATTGCAAAATCGTACAAGTAGAGTGAGTTTGACATTTAAATCATCTAAAGATATTTCTGACAGCCTAGTAAAAAGACTGAAAACCTTTACAGAACAGCAGAATTCTTAATTTTTTTAGGAACCGAGAGGTTTCTGGAATCAAGGATGCAGCAGCATGCGCGGGGTGTGTCTGGCCCAGGACTGTCATCACTCAGCCTCTCCTGCTGCGGTGCTTTCTCTGACATTCTCGCAGAGCCAAATGCAACAGAAGCTGCAGCACTGACATTTATGCTTTGTCATGATGAGTGGTCTGACTCAAGTTAGCTGCCTAAGTGCCAAAGAATAAAACAGAAACATGTTGACAGGCAAGCGAACTTAATGCATGAAGTCTAACTCCCTAAAGTTAATTTCAAAAATATACTCAAAGCTACAAGTATTATGTAAGTGGAGAAAATGAGCAAGTTTCATGATAGATGAAAGATACTCAGGTAAATTAATATTTTAAATTTTGAAATAGTTTGTATAATATATTCAACCTACTTGATAAAACATTTATCTTATACTTCAAACTTTACAAAATAAAATGCAATGTTCTCTCTTGTAGAGTTCATCATTAGTTTTTTCTTCCGTTTCTAAAATTTAAAGGTTGTATGATTATACAACTAGGACATCATTATATAGCCACCTACAAGTAGTGCCAAAGTATGCATTTTGTGAATGAATAGATTGTAAAACGGTATTCAAAATAATACAATAGCATCTCTAGTTTATTTATTGTCTTCTTCTTTCTAAGATTTACTCTCCATTATTTTGAAACTCTTTACTTGCTAGATCCAAATCCTTTTGCCAATGCTTTCCAGGAAAAAAAGAAATCAACTAAAAGGTCATTTATGTAATAAGGAGAAATATGAGGTAATTATGGTTCTCATTACAAATACTATGCTACATGTAGAAGTTCATTTTCAGTACATATTATTGCTCTGGCTTGCATTATGAAAGAAATACTTTCTCCAGTCATATAAATGTGTTCTTCTTATCCATTTATCAGACATATTTTAACTTGTTACAGTACTTATTGAAATATTTCAATTTATAGCATAGGTGCTACCAATTATTGATTCTCTTCAAAGCAGCACATTTTGGCCAGCACTGCTGCCTCAATGCGGTGGGAACATCCGATGTTGAGCTTGTTGTAAATAACCATCCTGTCATCCCACACACAGGACATACAAGTGACCATGATGACTGCATTGGGAGCGAAGCCATTTATTCCACTTAGATCCCAGAAGAGAACAGTTGAAATTTATCCACCTGACAGCTTACTTGTTATGATGCATTTATATCTGTGAGGGCCCATGGAGAGATAGCTTAGCTTTATATCTTATGGACCTGTTCAGCTTCCCTTCTGACACTAGAAAATCATGCACAGTTCGGCTTTCACTTTATAACCACCTCCTTTGCATGGAAGTCTAACAGCCATTCACTATAACCGCATCAGCTTTGCGTTGCTGAAAAACTCCTGAGGATTGATTATGCAGTGTATTAGATACATGGAGAATACAGAAACAAGTAAAACAGTTCCAGTAACGTCTTCATGAAGCTCACTCCCCAGGGAAGAAGACAGATAAGGGGGAAAAAAAGATAAATAAGCAAAGGAGAGAAGCAAATATGCAAGGAAGCATGAATAGGAAGTTTCAAATTCAGAAGCCGAGGGGATGAAATACAATGCACAGTAAGATAATCACAGAGAGGTTTAATATGAAGACTGATGAAGATACAAAAAACATGATCCTCGATACACATGTTTATACATATGTACATACACATGCATGTGCATACACATTATAATGAGAAAAGGTTAATTGCGCTCAGTCAGCAAGTTCAAAGTCCAGTGTTGTTTAAACCCATTGGCTTGGCTTCTGGTGAGGGTAGTGGGTGATAGCGCACTACGGTTGGAGCAAGTGAAGAAGAAAATGGATTTATTTCAATAGAAGTATCGAGAGAGAGAGAGACAGACAGACAGACAGACAGACTGTGGTTCCACCAAGCTTTTGGCATCATGCCCTCAGGAACTGAAGGACCTGGACCCCAACTCCAAGCATCACCACTTGTAGACCAAGCCTTCAATCCCAGTGGACTGTGGAGGACAAATTACACTCAGCTCACAGTTTTCTACTTCTGGTCCCAAAGAGTTTATGTTTACTTCATGATGTGAAACACACTCACTCTATGCCCAAGGGCTCCAAAGCACTAAATGCTCTAGTTTTTCTTAAAAGTCCCAATCCAGAAAGGCAAACGCACATCAGTACAAAGGAGTGATTGGAGCAAAGTAAGAGTGACACCTGGCAGGAGAAACAGGAAATCCCCAAGCTCCAAGGTGGCACAGTCGAAGATGGCAGCAGGGCCGGCTCTGAAGGTCACGTGGCATCCTGCCTCACACTTTGCTCTTCTGCAGTTTCCAGGGCTCTCTCTCAAGCGTCTCCACTTCAGATTCACCCCATAACCCTACTAGCATCTCCTCGGGGGCTTGATCTGTGGACATGCTGACCCTACAGGATTCTTTCTGCCCTTGCCACTGTCATTGAAATGTCAGGAGAGGGCACCACGACCCCAGCTCTTACCTTCTGCATGTGTGTGAAACCAGCATCACGTGGACTGTGTAAGTCTCACCCCCAGCATGAGCTGGACCTCAGCCTTCTTGAGCCATAGCTATAGAGACTGCCTGGAGTTTTTCTTACCTACCAGAACCTCAAGCAGGTCCTGTGCTTTCAAGAAATGCAGGGGCTCCTTCCTGAAACAACGTTACCCCAGTGGAATTCTAAGATGCCTTTAGTTTTTTGTTTGCTTTGTTTTGTTTGTTTGCTATTGTCCTAATGCACACCACTAAGCTTGCTTTTACCCACCTTCATCTCTAGCCAGCTGATACTCGCAGCCACCGCTTTGCCTGCCTCTGAGCTTCACATGTCTTCACTCCTTTCCAGGCCAGGCTTCAAGTTTTTCTGCTCTTTCTGCTCAGTTTCCTTCTGATCCTTGTAAATCTGATGAAATTCTCCCCATAATACACGTGCCACAGCCTGAATGCTTTGAACGTCTGCTCCATCAAATGAACTAATCTGTCACCCTTGTTCTGGTCTTCCATGGAGGCCTAGGGCCTGGTGAAAAGCAGCCAGGGTCTTTGTCATTCTGTGCTTCAGTCAGCTTCCTGTTACTATAACAGAATAAGTGAAATAGATAATTTACACGGAGCAGTGCTTCCTTTTTGGTACATGTTTCTGGACTCCAGTGTCAGGATATACATTGATTTAGCACATCACCATGGGAAATGAAGAGCAAACTGCTCTGTTGGGGAGCAATGAAAAAGTGGCAAAGAAAGAGGAAGAGACTGGAGCCCCACAGTCCCTTTGGGGACCCTACCAGGGTCCCAGTGACTTGATATTCTCCCGCAGTGTCCCGCATTTTGAATGCCCACATCATGTCCCAGAAAGGCTATCTGGAGCCCGAGAGGCTTTCTAGCACACCCTGGACTGGTGCCCCAGGACAGTTTCCACAGAATCCACAGATCCCTCTGGGACTCGCCTCCTTCACCTTTTCCTGCACCTCCACCAAATCACCCATAGCCCTCTACTTACAGTGTCTGGTCTTTTCCTGCCGTAGTGCTCCAGCCTCACACTTCACCAGTCCCTAAAGCTCTTCCACCTCCTTGTTACCCATTTTATAGAGTGGTCGGCTTACTACAGTACAACTCCTAGGACAAGGAACGAACATAGAGCAAGCATTTATTTAGATCACAGTTCTTATGTTTAGATTCCCAGGTTGGGGGAACCAGTGGCGAAGGCAATGGACAAGTGGCATGACAGGACAGCATAGAAGTAAGTGACCACATCTCAAGCAGCAGCAGAGAGAAAGAAGGCAGTTGGGCTCCCTTCGGATCTTTGCTGGGCACCGCTGCAGTGGCCGGAGGACTTCTTTGGGGCCTCACCTCCCAAGTTTCCACCATCTCCCAACAGTGCCGTCACGGGGACCAAGACTTGAATTGTAATGGGCATTGAGGGTGGCATTCAAACCACTCCTGAACCACAGCAAGTGTGGTTTGTACCTGGATGCCCCCAAAGCCTCATGCACTCAGAGTGGGGAGTCTCTAGGTGGCTGGATTAGGGTTATGAATGTGGGTTAAGGATGTGATGCTGGGGTTGCGGGTGTAGATAATGAAAGACCCACCCTGGGTGTGGTTGGAACACATCAGCATACTTTTAGCCTGGATGGAATATGAAGAGACAGAAAGAAAGCAGGGCTGCTGCTGCTGCTTTGGCTGCTTCCTGACTCCCTGCCTCCTGTGCCATGGGACGTATCTTCTCCGCAGTGCCACTCTGCCAGGCTGTCCTGCTTTGGACCCAGCCAACTGTGCATTGAGAATTCTACAAACTGCAAACTAAAACCAACCTTTTCTCCTTTAATTTTAGGTGTCAGGTGTTTTGTCTCAGCCAAGAGAAAAGTAACTAAGACAGGTTTTGAGACCAGAGAAGTGGGGTCCTTGCTGTCACGCTGCTAGGCTGTGTGGTTCAGAGGCCTCTGGGTCTCTGAGGTTCTGTGGTACAACCTGAAGTTTGGGCTGGCGATGCCTCTGCCTTGCCCTTGGTGCCCAGAATTTCTTTTGCTATTCTAGGTCTCTGCTGGTTCCATATAAATTTTAGAATTGATTTCTCCCATCACATCCTGTATAGAATGCTATTGGTATTTTGATTAGAATTTGACAATTCTTCTGTTAATTTGGATATTTTACTTCATTCAAAAAATCTTTGCACTTTAAACTGTTACAGTTACTGGCATATATTTATTCTTACTTTCACCTTTTCACCTATTCATGGTCTGTTGCATTTGTAGATCGTCTGTTATTTTAATTTTGATAATTTGCATATTTTCTACTTTTGTCACTTAAAATGTAGCTACATGTCTATTTTTTAAAATACTGACAATGAAAGATGTTTAGACTTTTATTAATTTTATTTGCTTATTGTTATTTTATTACTCATTGTTCATTCTACATTTATTTTGTCTGATGTATTCTTTTCTAATTTTTGTTTTAAAGCGAATAAAACCAAGCAAAACAAAACTGAAAAAAGGCAATCAAAACAAAGCAGTGTAAGAGATAAAGGACTTCAAAGCAAGATAATAAGAAATCAACAATGGTCACCATAATGCCTCTTTCTGTCTTCAAAATAGTTGCCCATACCTTCATAGTAAAAATCAAAACAGAACAGCATAGAACCAATAAAAACTAAAGAATGAATGCAATAAAGGACTGCAAAACAAGATAATACTAAGTCCAAGATGGCTACCATAATATATCTTGTTATCTTTGAAATAGCTGCCCATTCCATAGGATAAAATAAAATCAAACCCAACAAAACAATGAAAATGATTAAGTACTTCAAAAACAAGATAATAGGGAATCAACAATGGCCACCACCTTCAGAAGGAGAGCCCCCATGTGGAAGACAACTTGAGTGGGTCTCCTTGAACGCAGAACAATTGCTGCAAGTTTGATTATATCAAGACTTATTTCCTTATGTTGATGTATACAGAGCTGACTATGGTATTTCCTTCTCTCTTCAATTGGCTCTAAGCACTGCAAATAAGGCTAGCCAAGGTACTGATTTGTAATCTCTAAAGCCATCCGACAGTGTCCTGTTTCCTCCCATAGTGATCTCTGTAAAATGTATAGGCACAGCTGGATGGCAGAGCCAGTGTGCTCCAGGAATGTCAACTGGGTATGAGCCTTGAGAAAGAGGTTATGAGTCCCCAGGGCATAAAAGTTTACATATCAGAAGCAGGTACTGGTATGTAGTCTTTAAAGCCATCAGACAGTGTCCTGTTTCCTCCCAGAGTGACCTTTGTAAAATGTATAAAGCACAGTGGGATGGCAGAGCCAATGAGCTCAGGAATGTTGACTGGGTATGAGCCTCGAGAAAGAGGCTGTGAGTTCCCAGGGCATAAAGTTTGCATATCAGAAACCAAAGCAGCAGCCTACTACAACAATTCAGTTGCTATGTTGATTGGGTTATGCAAGTTGATGCCTCTGCATATCCTTATCTCTGCATTTTGCAGAGATACCTTTTTCACTACCTTGCCAGCCAGCTCAAGTTACTCACGTAGTTCCTGCCATCCTCACTGTCACTCATCCTCAAGTCACCCCCTTGCTTCACTAGTTAATAAATTCTGGGAGAGGCCTAGGATCAAGACCTTTGTCCGCATGTCCTCACGAGGATTGGACTTAGGACCCTTTGGCTGCCCTTAACTTTGAATATGTCTCGGTGTCTTTACTCTCACCTTGGTTTGCTTTGGGGATGGTAGATTGGAATTAACTTGCCAGGATTCCAATAATGTCTCAGTGGAATTATAAATATAACTTCTTGGATTGTGAGGAAGACTAGAGAAAGGATTTCAGTACTTGTAATACTGTACTCAATATTTAGGATTACAATACCCCATAGATGTTACATTACGTATTGTTATTCTCTGAATAGATGATCAGACTACTCATTTTAGACCTGCAAAGTCAGTGAAACACTAAACACTGCAAGCATTAAATTATATTTTACCTCAATAGCTATCATTGCAGACTGTTTTTCTCTGGATCAGCTGGTCACTAATGGTGGGGGTGGGGTTGGTTCTTGTCTCCCAGCCTGTGCACCAGAAGGAGTGGCGTCTGGTTCACCCCCAAGCAGTTTGTGCATGGCACCAACTCACCGGGCGGTGGGGGGGTGGAGGGGCTTGCTTCTTGTTGACTTCTTGTTCTCTTCCCCCGAAGTCTGAGAATGGTGCCCACTCACGGAAAAGGCTGGCGTCTGGCTCTCCCTCCAGTGGCCCACACATGGCGCCAGCTCACAGGGAGGGCTTGCTTCTGGTTGACCTCTCTGATACATTCTTAAAATAGAATCTTTCATAGTTATAGCTTCATTTTTCTCTATTATAGCATTAAATGATACGACTCTTCCTTCAAATCCTACCATATGGACATTTCCAAAATATCGATTTGCTGTTTCTCTTATAATTAGTCTCAAAATATTTTAAATAACTTTTGTCTTTTTTTTCTTTAATCCATTGGCTACTTAAAAGTACATTAACTTACAAATGTTTATAGAGACGATCCATGTGCTCTCCTACTATTGTTTTTCTAATCAAATCTCTTCTGCTCAGAGAATAGCTTCAGTGACTTCAGTTGTTTAATATTCATAAAATCGCTCCTTTTATAAACAAGCATCTGGCATAATACGGTGAGCGCCATGTGTGCAATTAGGAAGCATGTTTGCTCCGCTGCTCTGAGTGGAGAGCCGCTGTGCTTGGGAGACGAAGTGCCTTTCCCCTCTGCACTCACGCCAGGCCGCACAGTCGCAAGGTGACCTCGGAAGGTGCGAAGAGGTCCGCGGTGCACAGCCGCAGAGCCCCGCGGGCTGGCCTCCACTCTCTGTGCTGAGCTGCAGATCCTGCAGGCGAGACCCCATCTTCATCTTCGCGGGGATGCGGCTCAGCCGTGCAGCCCTGAGCCCCTGCCCGGACAGCTGCAAACCGGCAGGAGTTTGCAGGAACCACTGCCTGGGTTTGCTAACTGCTGAGTGCCCCAGAAATTCCCAGGAACGCGCTCTTACAGCTGCAGTTAATTCCAGAGGACTGAGACGGGGAGCTGAGAGTGGGGTGCTCAGGGGGCCGGGGAACTCCCCACACCCTGGGGGCCCCTCCAGGAACCTCCACGCGCTGGGCTTTCGGGGAGTCTGAACCCGCCTGGACATTAAGGGGTTCCCTGCAGCCAAGGTCTGCCTGCTCCCCTTCTTCCCTCCCTCCCGGTGCCGCGATCCTCCCTGGAGGGTGGGCTGGGGCCTTCGGCAGAGAGGGCACCCCTGGTCCACTCCTGTACAGGGGCAGGGGCCGAGACACGGGAGGTCAGGAAGGCCGTTCCAAGACGGAGCCAAGAGAGGGGTGAGGACTGAGTCGCCTCCGCTGCGATGGGGGTAAGAGCCGGAAATCAGGAAAAGTTACCTCTCTAGACAGAGGTATCCAGCTATCTATATCTATCTGTATCTGTATCTGCATTTCTATCTGGTCACAATTGTGTGTATTCTGTTTTAGTTAGGTTTATGTCTTTTATAATTTTTGTCTTCCAAACACTTTATCTATGTCTATGACAATGTTAAACTTTGAATACACAATGGATTTTTCTGTGTCTCTTGAAGGTCTATGTACTCATATTTTTAAACTCTTTCACGAAAAACCGGCAATTATCATTTTTATATTTTTGTTACTTAATTGACTCATTCATTTTTATGAAATTTATTTTTGGGAATTCTGCCGAGGGTTATATTAATATTGCCAATCTAGATTTTTATCTAGAGTGTGGACAGTGTTGTATGGTAAAACTTTCCAGTCGTTTAACTTGCATATATGTTACGGTTAGCCACTGCAGTCTTGTGATCCCTGCGTTGGTATGTTTTATCTTCTTATACTTCAATTATAATAATATGGCTATGTTTAGGTTTATCCTTTTAGACTTTTTTTCTTTCACTAAAGAATATTGTCTAATGTTTTAGTAAGCCAATAACTTACTTATATACCAATTTACTGTCTCGAAGTTTGTTTTCAAGGATTTATTTTTATTAAAATATAATATATTTTACTCTACATATTTCTTTTTCTTTTCTTGGTATCAGGGATTGAACCCACTACCTCACGCTTGCCAAGCAGGCAGTAATGCCACTGAGCTAAATCCCAGGCCCTACTCTACATATTTTTATCTCTTCGGTAAAGACATGCTTTTAGAGTCTCTACTAAACTGTACTAAGTTGCAACACCCATAAATGTTTAAATAAGCTGAAGTGAGCTTCTTGACAGTAGCAGATATTTGAATCTCTCCAGTGGTTAAATCCATCTACATTTCGTTGTCCAGCATTTCCTGCTTTGAAACATGAGTAAGTAATCACATGAGGTTATCCTGGCTCTGGCTCCACGCCAGCCACCTCAGGGCTCCCATCAGCAACTGGACAGAGTACCACTGACCTTGGACTTTCAGCCTCCAGTGCCGTAAGGTCAATAAAATTCCTTTCTTCATAGATACTCTGCTTCAGATGTTTTGTTACATCAATGGAAAATGAACAAAAATGATGACCCGTATATTGATGCTACCTCCTACTGGGTTTACATCCTGAGGCCCTGGTCACTAGAATTTCAACACAGAAATTTTGAAGATACAAAATTTAGCTCATTAAAATTGAATGCAGTCTGGTGTTTACTCCACCCCTTTCCCCCCATGTTATAGCTTGTATCTAGGTGTCCCCCAAAGCCTCCTGTTCTCACAGCAGTGGGGCAGTGGAGGTGGTGGTGGGGCAGCTTTTTCAGGGCTGTCTGGATCTAGGAATGTATGAATATGGATTAAGCATGTGTGGTACTAAATTGGAATTAGCATGGTTCTGGGTGTGGGTAATGGAAGCTCCACCCTGGGTGTGGGTGGCACATATCAGTATGTTCAGAGCTGGGATGAAAAAAAAGGGAGAGAGGAAAGGCAGGCTTGCTGCTTGCTGCAGCCTCATTATCTCCTGCCTGCTCTGCCACGGACTGTTTCTCCTCTGTGATGCCACCCTGCCTTGGAGTCAGCAGACTGTGGACTAATCCTCTACACACTGAAATAAACCTTTCCTCCTTTAACCTTGGGTGTCAGGTATTCTGTATCAGCAACAAGAAAAGCAATTAATATTTTAAATATAAATATAGTAATTAGTACTATAAAATATAAAGTTAATTTTATAGTAATTAAAAATAAAATTAAATAAAAATTTAGAAGATTCCTGCTGTTCCTGAGCATATCTGGTCTATTCCCACATTGTCTGCTGGAAGACCCAGGCAGAGATGGTATTGTATCTAGTCTGGAAGATTGCCTTGGGCTGTGCACTTTGGGTAAACCTGGAAGTGTTTTATTCAGATTGAAGGACTATTTGAAACAATGGTATCTGCAAGATGGCAGAATAGTTTTCTACCATCATGGCTCTGAAGAGCTGTGTTTGGAAAACAACTCATGGTTTGGTGTAATCTTGTGAGTCTTGAAGTCCAGCAGGAATGCTCTATTACATTGTTTCGGTAATGCCCACATCAGAAAAAAACAGAATGAGGCAAAAAAGCAAAAGCAAAAACCAAAACCAAAACAAAACAAAACAAAAGGCCTAATGATGCATCTCGTGATCTTAGAAAACAAGGGCAATCTAAATCAGGAATTTGTACAAAGAAAGACAATATAAAAATCAGAGTAGAAAATGAATATAACAGAAACTAAAAAGAAATTACAAAGAATCAGAGAGTTGGTTCTTTGAAAGAATAAACAAAATAGACAGACCTGTAGGCAACCTTGCCAGGAAAAAGAAAGAAAAGACAGAAATCAATACAATTACAAATAAAAAGTGAAATTGGAACAGATAACACTGAAACCCAGAAAATCATTAGCAATTACTTCACAAACATATAAAAAATTAGAGAAGTCTGAAGATGTTGAGAGATTCCTAGATACATAAATCATCACAGCCGAATCAAGAAGATTTAAAAATCTTAATACAATAACAGACAATGAAATTAAAGTTGAAAAAAATACTGAGGACATCCCAGGCCTGATAGACTCACAGGCGAGTTGTATGAGAACTTCAGGGACAATCTAATGCTAATACTCCTCCAACTCATCAATGGAGTTGAGCGGGAGGGATACTTCCAATCATTCTCATAAACAAAAATGATCTTGATCCCTACACCAGCCAAGGATATAGTCAAGAAAGAAAACTGAAATCTAATCTCCCTAATGAGCATAGTTGCAAAATTCCTTAATAAGACATCTGCAAACAGAATGCAAAAAGTCATCAAAAAGATCATGCAACATGACCAGGTAGGCTTCCTCCCAAAAATACAAGAAAGGTGCAACACACAGAAATCAATAAACGTTATTTATCATATAAGGAGCACCAAAGACAAAAATCATGTGATCATCTCGCTGAAAAGAAAGTTAGGAAAACTGTACCACTCAAAATAGCATCAAAAATGAAATACTTAGAAATTAACCTAACCAAGGAAGTAAAAGAGCTCCTCAAGGAAACTGTATCTTTCTAAGAAAATAAAATTGAAGATGCATCAGAAAATGGAGTGATATCCACTGTTCCTGAGTAAGCAGAACCAACATAATCAAAATGACTATACTTCCAAACCAATATACAGACTTAATGGAATCCAAATAAAAGTATCAATAGTATTTCTCACAGATGGGAGAAAGCAATCCAAAAATTCATATGGTATCAGAAGAAACCCAGAATACCAAAGCAATCCTGAGTAACAAAAGCTAAGCAGGTGGTATCACCATCCCAGAGTTAAAGTTACCTTGTACAGTTATGGTGATTAAGACAGCATGGCGCTGGCACAAAGTTATGCATGCAGATCAATGGAATAGAATAGAGCAAGCAGAAACAACCATAGGCACAATTAGCTGTTTGATGTTTGACAAAGTGGCTGAAAACATACATTAAAGGAAAGATAGCCTCTTTAATAAATGTTGCTGGGAAAATCAGATATCCAAATGCCCAAGACTGGATCTAAACCCACATATCTCACTATTTACTGAAATAAAATAAAAATGAGTCAATGGTCTAAATGTTAAAATGGAAACAATCTGTAGGAAGATAAACTAGGTACAATTTTAAGAACACAGGCTTAGGCAAGAAGTTTCTGAATAAAACTCCAATGGCACAAGAAATAAAACCAAGATTCAACAAATAGGTTCGATCAAATTAAATACCCTCCACACAGTGAAGGAAACAACAAACAGAGTGAAGAGACAACCTCCAGAAAGGAAAAAAATGTTTTACAATTATTCTTCAAATGGAAGAATAACGTAGTCAATGTGTACAGAACTCAAAAAAGTTAGGCACCTCCCAAAAATGACCTAATGAACAAATGGACAACCAAAATGAATAGACCTTTCTCAGAAGAGAGGCACAGATGGCCAATAAGCACAAGAAAAAATGTGAGACATTGCTTGCCTTTCAAGAAATGTAAGTTAAAACTGCATTGAGATACCAGACGACCTCAAATAGGATGGCTACCATCAAAAAATGTAAGAACAACAAATGACAGGGAAGATGAGGGGAAAAGGAAACTCATTTACCTTGTTTGTATGAATGTAAACCAGTATAACACTATGAAATCTGTGTGAGGACCCCTCAAGAAACTAAAAATAGAAATTCCATTGACCGGAGCTAGGCGTGGTGGTGTATGCCTTTAATCCCAGCACTTGGGAAGCTGAGGCAGGAGGATTGTGAGTTTGAGACCAGTCTGGGCTACAAAGTGAGTTGGAGGATGGCCTGAACTGCATAGTGAGACCCTGTCTCAAAACATAGGGCCAGGGATTTAGCTCAGTGGCCTAAGTGCCTGTCTGGCAGGCGTGAGGTTGTGAGTTTGATCCCCAATACCAAAAAAAAAAAAAAAAAAAAAAAAATTCCATGGACCCAGATATTCCCCTTCTAGGTATCTTGCCAAAGAGAACCATCATATTAGAGGGATACATACATAATCACTTTTATAGCAGCACAGTTTATAATAGTCAGATTTTGAAAGCATCAGCAAATGAATGCATGAGGAAAATGATATTTAAACACAAGAGTATTACTCTATCATAAAGATACACTTCAGGCAATTGTAGTCAAATGGATGAAACTTGAGACACAATGTTAAGTGAAATAAGTTAAGCACATAAGCTTAAATATCATTTGAGATATATGTTTATGTATCATATATATATATATATGAGATAAATAGAAAGTAGGGATGTTCAAATAATAGCTCAATTTACCTATTTTGTTGTTGCAAAACATTTTAATATTTAAGCTAATATGTTTCATTCATGCTCCTACTTTCTCAGAAAGAAAGCTTATGTTATTGTTTCTTTTCTTTATACACATCTTTTTTGTCTAGGTCTTGTGCTCTGAGTAATTACTTTCAAAATTATTATCTGCGATGTCTTAATTATAGTTATTCTCTTATTATTTTGTTATAAAAATTAGTGTTATTTTTCATAAAATTAAAGAAAAGTTAGGAACATCACACTTCCTAATTTCAAATTGTTATGAATATCTAGTATTCAAAATAGAATACTTCTATAAATATGAATTCATAGAAAAAGGGACTGACAGAGAAGCTAGAAATAAACCTGGACATAGAAGGGCAGTGGATATCGATCAGAGAAGCCAAGAGTACATAACAGGAAAAGCATAGTCTCTGTACCGTATAGTGTTGGGAAAACTGGTACAGGCAAAAGAATGACATTAAACGCTTACCTTTCACAATCCACAGAAGACTTTATAAAATATCTCTTGTATTTAAATGTGAGATCTAAAGTCATAAAAGTCCTAGAAGAAAGCATTAGGAAGAGCTTTCTAATGCTAGTTCTGGCAATGATTTTGAACAGCATGACACCAAAGGTACGGGGAACAAAGACAAAAGTAAACAAAAGCAAGTGGTGAGGTACCAATCTACAGAGCTTTCTCACAGCAGTGGAATTCATAAACAAAAGAATAAAGAAGCCTATAGATTGAGGGAAAGTATTTGGAAAGCATATACTAGTCACAATATTAAATAGCAAAAGAACAACTACTCTGAATCAAAAATAGATAAAGACCTAAAAAGATATTTTCTTAAAGAATATGTACTAACAGCCAGTCAGTTTATTAAAAGGTTCTCAAATTCATTAATCACCAAGGAAATGAAAATCAAAGCCATAATAAGCTAGCACCTGATAGTGATTTTCAAAATGTCGAAAGGCAAAAAAATTGGCTATAATGTGGAGAATAGAAATTAATATATTCATTATGGAAAATAATATGGACCTTCTTAAAAAACAAAGCAGAGCTACCATCTTCTCTAGGATCTTAGTTTTGGATCTTTTCTCAGAGGAAATAAACCTGTGTTGCAGACAAGTCTGCACGCCTGTGCTCACACCGCCTTTGTTCACAGCAGCCAAGGCGTGCAGACAGGTGAAGGGGCTGAGAGCTGTGGACGAGTACACAGTGAGACTTGGTCCAACTTAGAGAAGCAAAGCCTGCCGTTAGTGAGAACAGAAAACCCTGTAGGACATTATTCTAAAGTAAAGCAGGACAGACACGGAAAATCAGAAATACTACAGAGGTCTGGAATCAAAAAAACGGGATTCATAAAAACTGCAGTAGAATCATGCCGGTAAGGGAGTGGGCAGCAAGTGTGGGGATGTTTACTGAATGGTGCACACTTCCGGTTAAGGAAAGTTTTAAATATTTATGTGTGAAACAGTGGTTACAATGAATAATAATGGACATTTAATATGTGTTAAGAGAAAAGAACTCTAGCATTCTCACCACAAAAACAAGATCAATATATGCTATAATGGGTATGTTAGTTGGCTCGATTATGATAATCATTTTAAATCATGCAACCTGAAACTATAAATCCCCTTGCAGAAAGTACAGGGGAAAATACCTTAACACTCGTCTTCCAACTACTTCTTCAGATATGACACCAAATGCAAGGAACAACTACTCTTTGCTCAAAAAAGCAAAGCAAACAAAAAGTCAACAATGATTGGGACTCCATCATACAAAAAAACTTCTTTGCAAAATTGGAAATGATCAACAAAAATGAATACACATATCAAAACTATGTTAGATTTTCAATATACAATTTTTGTCAGTCAGAACAAAAAAAAGCTACAAGAAGAGGCATTCTGTGCAGAAACCGTGCTTATTAACTCAGCCTAATGAACTCTAACAAGTAGACACCTGTGTCACTCAGTATCCTGAGGAAAAACATTCTGTCAGTTGTATGTACAAAAAGTTCTAGGATTAGATAATTTCTCTTTTTTCTAGAGCCCCGTTATCACAGTCACAACCTACTGGTTATTTTGTGCTTTGGTAGCCACACAAAATATATGAAAAGTGTCTAATCTTTTTTTAAAAAATCAATCAAGTTTAAAACATTTACAGTTAAGAAGAAATTTAACTTGAGTACCAACATTATGTGAGTGACATTAGATTATTCATTTAACATTTTCAAAATGCTAAATTCTATGCTCTTATACCACAGCTGCATGCAAAAGCAATATTTCCAGCTAGTGTCTTCGAGAAACTTCAGGAGAAAATAACAAGCAATGTAAAATTACGAGCTTTATACAAAAAAATGTGGTTGACCAAACCAATATAAAGAGAATTTGATATTTTATACCTTTGGAACACATATCAGGACCCATTTGTATTGCATATTAACATAGACTCTTGAAAGATATTCAAGGAGAAGTATAAGTAAAGTGTGATGTGACTGATGAAAATATTATGTAATAGTTTATAGAATTTGGAAAGCTAGTGCCAGACTAGTCCTCGAAAACATAAGAACCTTGCAGCCAGTGCATATTGTAAACCAATCTTTTATTAAATACAAAATAACATCAGTTCCAAGCAATAGAAATGAAGTTTTTAATGTATTAACTGTGTAGAGATTCACTGTTTATCTTACATTAGGCTGGAATTGCTTGCTGTCAAAAATCTCTTTAATAAACTAGTTTCTTTCTGTTATTCTGAATATTAACATTTCCAACATCAGTATGTTGGTTTCTTCATGTGTGATGTTTTGCAAATGTACTGGTATCTGCTAATGTACAGGATTCGAATTTCAAGACATGGAAAAAAGAACAAATGATTGGTATTACACATATCTGTAACGTGCTCTAAAATGATCATTAGCAAAGTGCATTTTGTTCCACTCTGCCTTTTATTTAAAAGTCAGTGCCATCCAAGTTTGAAGCTATTTTCCAAATGCGAAAGCATCAACCATATTACAGCAGCCCTCCACTCCGCGGCCTTTGCTGAAGCAGAATCTCCATCCTTAAGTGCGAGAAGCATGGATCATCCTTATTTAGCTAGGCATCAAGTCTCGAAAAAGACTGGAATTGGGTAAGAATTGCCATGTCATGCTTTAGTTTAGCTAAAGAAGCTGTAGGACTGTTAACAATAGGAAGAGTGATCTCACAAGAAAACCATCTCCTTGACCTGTAGTGACTCTTTCCTTTGACTTCGTAGCTCTACTCTCAACTGTGGCAAACAGCAGCATGGTATGTAATATGTGACACTTGCTACTCAGTCAGGATGTGTGTGGCTTTGTTGTGCTAGACAAAGGATACTGGTGGATTCTCCATTCCTCAGTGTGGTGTGCACTATAAATGGCACACTAGAAGTTTAGGTCAGAGGCAGTCAACCTGAATTGTTATTTAAACATTTTAACCGTACCACAAAGTCTCTATATTTGCATACAAATGCTAAGTATATTTAGAATGTGGTCTGATGTAAATATCTATGTTCCTTATTGGTTCACAGCTACTTCTTTCAACTATGAAAGAGAATACAAACTTTCATTGGCTTCTGCCCCTCTACTTGATAATGCTATTTTATGTACTCTTGGAAACATTCATTTTTTTAATCTACTTGATATACATTGTCTCTACTTCCTATGGAAGAGCTGTTCTAAATTGCTGTTGACAAAGCTTTCTCTACAGTAAAATTCGATCAAGTCATGTCTAAATACTTGTGCATTTGTTTTACATGCTATATAACCTCTTAAGTAAATGTCACAGTTAATACTGACTCCTCTTTATAAATAATTGGAATAGTTTTCACTTTACAAATAAGGGAAACATTTAAAACTCAGTTCACAATAATGAAACATGTTTCCATTTGGTTTCTCATTAAAAAATACCATTTTAAATAAATTTCTATTTTTTGAGATTTTCTGCATAAGCCCAATATTTAGTCCTACACTCTGAGGGATGCTCCACTGTCCCTTTTCTTTGTACAATGCCTTGAGATGTGGGCAATATAGAGACAACTAAAAAAAATAAGTTAGTAACCTGGGGAAGGTAATTTCAACAAGGAAACTATGCAGAAGCGAGAATGAAATGAATTGAAGACTGTAAAGAATACAGTGGAGAAAACATAAAAGAATGTTCTCAGCGGTTTTACACTGATCCAGAAGAGGTCAAGGGTACAGCAAAATAGAAGAATGTCTGAAAAGTTTTGAGAGAGATCATTTTAGGTAAGATATTAGCCATAAGTACTGGGAGGAAGGAGAAAGAGGGTGTTAAACACTGTGGACAGGGACTGAAATGTCTAAGTAGAAGTCCTAGAACACAAAGGGATAAATATTCTTACAAGGGTGAATTCGATAAAAAGGGACAAATATTGTTACTGTTAAATTTGTTTAGTGTTTAGAAGACTAGCATTAATGGAAGGACGTATAATAGATGTTTCTCAGCACAAGGACAGAGAGGTACTTAGAGTAATCAATATATTAATTTAATACAACACTGACAAAAACACATCTTAATTAGAAGAACATTTTGGCCAAATTTTGATGGTCTCGATCAGTGATGGTGAACATTTAGAAACCCAGTGTCAAAACCAGAGCCCCAAACCTACTTCCTGTATTTAACACGAAGTGCCAACACTGCAATTAAACCTGAATACTGAGGTTTTAGTTTAGGAAAAACAACTCTACATTAATATCTTTTGTTTTAAAAGAAAAACAGTAACACACATGCCATGGCTTCACCACCACTGTTTTATATTGCTGATGTTAGTTTTGTTAATTGTTAATGTTAGTTTTCAAAAACAATTCCATGATTTTGTAAGTGTAATCTATGGGAATAACAAATAAATAGTATTTTTACAACAGCCTTCTCTTAACAATGACTTTGTTTTTAAAGTGGTAGAAACTTAAACAATTTAACTTGATGATATTATGAAAGTTGTCATTTCTTCTTTTTCAAATTAGAAGTAAAAATTCAGAAGGGATGGTCTTAAACTTAATTGAGATAGCAGTATAACAAGAGAAGTTCAGAGTTAAGAATTTGTTGCTTGCGTTTAGGAATTATGTGCATACTAAACTCTGTTTCTTTAATTGTAAGCTAAGACAAACAGTATATAATGAATAAAAAGTGCTTTGTGAACTTTCTGAATTAATTCATACAAAGTTATGTTGTAAATTCAAGTAAACTATAAATTTAGGTAAGTCAAATATGGAACTGGAATTGAAAATGATGAATAGTTTCAATATCTACTTCAATATTCTAGTTACATTATTACTACTTTGAAATTATAATTTAAATTGTAACATTTTAAAATTCTAATATATGTGCTATCCTGTATCTCCTTGCAACTTTATGCCTCTGAAAGTAATAATTGAAAATTCATCTTGCACTATTAATCGTTAATAACTAATAACATGTAGCTATGTGTTGGATAGCTACTATGGTCAATGAATATTGCTGGATTATGAACATAACAAAATGCAGGATTTATCTTTAATTTTTTGAAGCATTTTAACAAGTTGGTTCTTTACAATTTGGTATTTCATAACTTAAAAGTAAAGGTTATATCTGTTAGAAAACACAATAAACACTTACAAATCCAAGTCCTGCTGATATAATAGCAATACTGGTATCCCAAGGTTGGAAAACATATGGAAAAGTATGAAATATTGAGAAACATTAAATTAAATAACATTTTTGTGTTACTATTATCATTTTGTGCGCATATAAAACAGCAGGAAACATTTTAGAATTGCCAAATTAAAAGAATTGAGAACACAATTTGTGACACTAAAATGCATACAGAGTGAGAAAATCTCAGCATAAAGCCAAGGAACAGATTGTTATGCATATTTGATAAACTGATCAATTTATTAATGTAATATTTGTCAAAAATCTTAATATTATTCCTCGTCTTGAAGTCTATTTTATCTGATGGAAGTTTGGCTACTGTGACATTCTTTAGTTTAATTGTTGTGTGATAGGCATTTTTCCAATATTCTCCATTTACATTTTCTGTAGCTCGGTATTTTAAAGTGCTGTTTTGTGGACCAAATCTTCCTTTTGTTGCTTTTGTATTTAATCCAACATGAGAATCTCTGCCTCTTAATAACACAATTTAATCCACTAACATTTAATAATTTAGTCATCTATTAAATTTGCAAAATTATTTTCAAATAACTCTTCCATAGTTCTTCTCCTTTCTTCTCCACTCGGTATTTCAAACTCAGGCCTCACAGCTCCTTGATTTTCCATTTTTGTTTCTTCGCTCATTTGTGATTTTATTTTTAAAATGTCATCACCTTTTTCTTTTAATGACCTTGTGCATTTAATCCATTTATGAACCTTTTGAATGAATATGTCACATGTCATATCCTCTGTAATACTACTTATGAAATAATAAACATAGTAATTTAAGTGGTAGCTAGAGCCTCCAAGAATCACTGACGTTTCCCTAGTGACTGCTCTTTGTCTAACTGTTCGAGGGAATCCTTTAACACATCACGCACGTGTACAGGTTAAACGCATTTCTGTATCTCTAACCCCCGGGAAGCGTCTGACGGTGTTCTGGGTTCATGTGGAACCTGAGCCAGATCTCTGCGCGCTCCTGCCCTGCGGCGTCGCTGGCAGCACTCCGTGCCTGACTCAGTGTTGGATGAGGCTGTGTCCTGAGGGTGCGTTTTCGGGGTGTCGATCTTCCGAGGGTCCTGTGTGCCTGGGAGGGGAGACCTGCTCAATGGCCCTCACCCTCCAGGGCCCCAGCGGTCGGTTTGCCGGTGCCTGCGGCTACCTGAGACCAAACCGTGACTCTTCCCCCGCTTGCGATGCCGTTGGCTGCGCATCCCCCGGCTTCCCCGGCTTCCCCGGCTCCTTGGTGGCCAGGACCTGTTTCTAGTCCTCCCCAGCGAACCCACGCTCGGGAACGGAGGGTTTGGTCTCTCCTCAGGGTCCAGGGCTCTGCTCCCTTGCTGCGAGGCTGGCGGTGGCTCCGGGGGTCCCCGCTGCGCCGCGGGCCTCTGTCTCTGCCTCTCCCTCAGCCAGACATGGAGAGAGTCCTGCTTCATCATGGACGAGAGCGGAGATGCAGGAGCAAGCCGCGGATTGTTGCAAACGTGCTCAAGTCTCCTACGCGGTCCGCAGCCTTGTTTGCAAGTCAACCGGCGTGGCCAGTGGGGACTGCAGCCCAGTCAGCGAGGCCGAGGCCGCCGCGTGTGCCCGTCCTCCCCGGCTGCCGCCCGCGCACAGCCCGCAGGAGGTGCGGACCTCCGCCGTCCTCCCGGCCTCGCAACAGAGCACCGCTCCTGGCCCCCGGTCTCCTGGGGCCGACACGGGTGATTCCCTTGTAATCCCTGCGCTCTGGCTCAGAAATACTACTGTGAAGAAATTTCTTCATCTACTTCTTACGGAAGCCTAGTGTGTTCCTGTTTTTTACATCTTGAATGGAAGCCAAATTTATAGTTTTGTTTATGTTAGTGTAATTTTTATTCGTTAGTCATATTTTTAATGCTACAGTATACTCAGTCCTGCAGCAAGCAATTTATTGTCACACCAGAGTGGATCTAATTATTTATGGAATTGACTACATGCTTCCTTTTATGTATTTTAGGTTCGTCCGTGTGTGGATTTAGGTTTGCATAATGTGTGGGTCAGGAAGGACAGTGAGGAATTTAAAACGGTGGTGACCTTTTCTGCATAGGAAATGAGATTTTGAATCTTCACCCAAGGTTTTCTGTGGTTCCTCTTTGATGCTCCAGGTGGGACCCCGCCATTCTGAGCGTGATTCTAAGGTTCAACGCAGTGGACTTTTCATAGCTCCTAAAACTAAGTCCAGTGTTTCCCCTGACATTCAAGAGTAGAAAAAGATTTTCTAATACAGGAAATGAAGTGTGCTGAGTTCCTGGAAGGAATTGCACAGGTCTCTGCAATGTATCTCTCAGAGAAGTTGTTCAAGGGTAAACTGGCTGTGAAATATTTGCATAACTTGCTGACTTTATGATTTGACCCCTCTGCTAAGGGCAAATGCATTGTGTGACTGTGGCTTGTATGTCACACTAACCTGTGTTTTCAGCAGGAAGCACCCAAAGACAGCCTATTCCTGTGCCCCGGGAGGTTTGCTTCACAATGAGGACACCACCAGGCCTGTTTTTGAAGTAGAATATTGAGAATGAGAACACAATTCTTAGTCTTACTTCAATAATTAATTTTTCTCTGACCTTGAAGAGGTACTTTAATCCCAATTTTCTTTTCATGTAAATATTAGGGTGCTCCATCTCTCCTTAAAAATCATGTCAATTAGGTAGGCAATCGTTTAGATCTTTCCAGGTGTATAAACTACTCCCTTAGTGTAAATTATACTGAGCTAACTACATAAACCCACCAGTGCCTGAAATTTAGTGAATTACTGCTCTACTGCACTGAATGTTCCCCTAATGACTTAATGCAGTCAAGGTACTTTTAAAAATATTGAGTGTGAATACTTGGAGTTTGATAATGTTCTTTACAAAACTTGAAAAGAAGCATATTACCTCAATGTGACATGTTTTCTCACTGCTGGGAGAAAAACAAAACTGACAGAGAGTTTGAAAATTAATTAGATTGTACAATACACCCACTGCTTTTAATTTATGACATGTATTTTAAAGGGGAAAAACTATGCAGGTTAAGGGTGCTATTTAAATTCATCATGCTAAACAGAATTTCTGAAGCATACAGCAAAGAGTGTCCCAAAACACTTGGCAGTGTAATACCTGTCAAAATACTTCCCAATTAGTAAAATATAAGAGCAGTTCCCAGTGAACATAATTGTCCATGCTTTCAAACTGAGAATATTTTAAGGACTGGAAATATCACTCTCTATTACCATCTGTAGCTTTTCCTTGAGTTCTTTATTTTCTATGGAAAGTGTGCTACACGTGTTAGGCAAGTATGCCTAAAGATTAGCTATTTAGTGCTATTCTGTCAATTTAATGATAATAGTTGGTTGTGTTATTAGTTGATTGCATGGGAATCGATTTTCAAGTCTGTGATGTAACAACAGTAGCTAACTTGAAGGGTTGTAGAGGATCATTGGTCCTTTACCCGAATCACAACCACAGCAACATGGCAGAGACTTGGAGAATGCGATCGCATTTTTGACCTTAGGAACTCTGGACCGCGTCTCTCCTCGCTCTGCCGTGGCTGACACCCCGCCCCGGAGGCTGCACCCCTACCTCACACCACGCTCCGCCCTGGCTGATACCCCGCCCCGGAGGTTGCACCCCTACCTCACACCACGCTCCGCCCTGGCTGACACCCAGCCCAGGAGGCTGCGCCCCTGCCTCACAGGACGCTCCGCCCTGGCTGACACCCAGCCCAGGAGGCTGCACCCCTAGCTCACAGCACGCGCTGCAGGTGAGCGCTCTTGGGTCAGCTCAGGGTGGTGATGACCCAGGCGAGTCGTCAATGAGATTGGAGAGAGCAAAGAACAGGAAGAAATCAGGGAGGCCCTCTGAGCGGTCCAGGAGGCGTCTTCCAGAGATGATCTGGGGTGGACAGCAGGAGAAAGGGCCCTGGTCTGGGCGCGGGTGGACGTCTGCGGTGGGGCACAGAGGGCCCAGAGCACCAGGAGTTCCCCGGGCAGAGCAGGGCTGCCGCCCTCTTGCCCTTGCCGTGGGCCCCAAAGTGGGGGGGGGGACTGGAACTCTGGGCCCGAATCATCCTCCCTCGCCTCAGCCGTTATTCCTCCCCCCGGGGAGGCTTTTGTCACCTTAACAAAGAGCAGGGGCAACAGCTAGAGCATGCTATGAGTGCTCACGATAACCTAATTTTAAATTAATAATAATAATGTGTGACTCTTACCTATTCAACAAGCCAACGCACCGTAGACCTTCCTGCCACCAGGCCTGACTGTTATTCCCCAAACACAGGGTCTCCACGCCGCGTGTGTGACCGTGTGTGTGTGAATGCACACTGCTACACTGCTTTGGCCTTCTTTGCAATTCCAATGTTTGGATGCCCGACCCTCAACGACCTTCTTACGCTCTTATAATAGCCATTTCCAAATTCATGCGATTGTAAGGACTTGGGATCATAGGGTTTGTGGCTGTGAACTGGACTCCAGTTTGGGCACAGTTCTCTTGGCCTGGTCAGTGCAGGGCAGAAGGAAAACATGAAAGAGCGTGACGAGTGGACTCGCATGTGTGCGGAGGCGTCAAATTAGGGCACTTTTAAATGTCAATGCAGAAGTGTTTCACTGACATGCTTCCATGTGTAAAGTTATCAATTACTCTTCTTTGCAAGCGTGTCAGTAATTCAGCGTATTTATTTTGCACAAAAATCACTATTCATATATCAGCATCATTGATAGATGATGGAAATTGGGTAGTTTTATGAAAGTGAGAGATACATTGAAATAAATCAGAATAAAACTGTTGCAAGTCTTTTTCTACTTTCTTATTCTAATCAGAAACTCAAACACTGTCAGTGTCATAAATGAAGAAGTATGATGACATTGATTTCTTATTTGGTTTTCTAATTGTAATTATTGTTAGGTGCGTTAGAACATAGACAAAACATAGGTAAAGAAACCACCACCTGACATTTTCTCTCCACTCAGCTAAAATAAGGTATATTTTGGGTTATTTCCCTCATGATTTCTTTTAGTAATTGTGTGATGCATGTACCTTTATTTATATGATGGTTGACAATATATTATGCTCATGTAATAAGATAATCATTAAAATTAAGCGTCAGCAGTTAAATAAAATTTACAAATAGCACTTACATTTACACATAATAGCTTCTTACGTCAAAATTCACTTTGTCTTGTTTACTTGTCCCACCATTTGTGCCTCGGGGTGTCGTTTTCCCTGTTCCTGGTATCACATGAAGTGAAACTACAGTATACACCCTGATTTGTAATAAATTATTTGCTGTTACTGTCTACCAGCTCCAAATCCACTTCTGTCCAGTGTGCTGGAAAAGCAGGAACGCGGGAAGCGGCGCTATTCACACGTTCCTTCTGTTTGGGCCTCACGGCATGTGGCCAGGTGACCTTTCCAGAGGAAGCTGGGCAGGCGGACGGCTGCGGGCCTCCCCCTCACGGCTCCGGCCCTGCTCGGTGGCCGAGGCAGCGGCGCCTCTGGGCCCGGGTGGTGAGTGCCCCGCAGGCCGCGTGCTCAAGGCCTGACGCGGGGAGGGGCACGCGCAGCGGCGGGACAGGCGGCCTCGGTCCAGCTCCTGGCCCCGGCGCTGCTGGCCGGGGGAGGGTCCACTTGCGCAGGCTCCCCGCCTGCTGGGCCTGGACCCGAGTCCGCCGGCGAGGCCCAGGGGCCGCGGACCAGAGCTTCACCCTTCTCTGCATGAGGCGGGTGCTGCAGCACCTGTCACGGCTGACGACACGGGTGCGGGCTGCGTGGCCCCCACAGAAGCCACCGAGAGCCCCTCATCCGGGTCCTCCCTCCTGCTCGCTGTACCCGGGGCGACAATGCTGCTGCCTCTTAAGATTCCTGGCTGTCCTTATTCTTCAGCTTCGCCCCGTAAACCATTCTCTTTATTAATTTAAATCTATCACTTTACATAGCCAATTTGATTTTTGTTCTATTGACAAGTCTCTGACTAATAAAATATAATTGGATGATACAAGGGATTCCAGTAGTAAATCGCAAAGTTAATTTCCAAAAATTACTTGGTAGCTCACATTAATGGATTCTATGCAGTAATATCTATGTGTAGTGCTGAATGTGGCTGTATCTTTTCAAATCAGTTGAGTAAATACATTGGAATGTGATTGTCGGTCTTCTGCTAGGACCGAACGCAGCTGGGAGAATTGATTTACTAGGCTGCACCTTTCTTATTTCGCCAGTAATGAGTCAGAGTTCTTGCCTTCCCTCACTTTCGCCGGCAGTTAGTCACGGCAGTCTTGTGGGCTCGGAGGCTGCAGAACTTTCTCCAGTGAGTGGTGGCTCATTCTCATTTCACTTCCTGAATGACATGATTTCAGGGCAGATTTTGTGCTTATTTGACCTGCTTATGTCTTATTTAGTGAGCTATTTGCTTCTATTTTCCATTTTAAAATAGTAGGATTATTTGTTGCCTATTTTTGAGCTTTATGTATTCTTTTGTGTTTGGATAAATATTTTAGTTGACAAGTATTCACAACATGTTATCTCCATTTGCACTCTCCTTTAATGCTACGAGCGGTGCATTTCACACAGAACATTACTTTAGTAAAGTCCAAAGTGTCAAGCTCTCCTTTCACACGTGACGTCCTGCTTGTCCACACTCACTGCCAAATCCAAGGTCACCTCGGTCTTCTCCACGTTACGTACTACAAGCAGCTCCTCCAGAGTTAATTTCTTGAAGGTTATGTACACAGTGCTTTGCATGTGGATGCCTCTTTGTTTCTTTTACCACTGCTCTGCTGTCCCCTCTATCAGGAAACACTTGAACCCGTTTGGGCCTCTGTGCTCTCCGTGGACATGTCTGTCTCTCCACATGTTCATGTACCACCTTGACTGGTGCAGCTTTCCTGGCGCTCTTAAAGACAGGCAGTGACAGTCTTCCCGAGAGTTGCATCAATATTGTATTTGCGTCTCTATATAAAGCTTAAAGTTAGTTTTAAACATCTACAAAATAATCTCCTGAGTACTTGGTTATGATGCATTTAGTCTATAGGTCAAATTGGGAGACATTATAATTGAATTTTAAACTTAAAATTTCTAATCCAGGGACATGGACTATCTTTCCAATTAATTTGATCTAGTTTAAATTCATTCACCAGAATTTTTTTGGTTTTTCTTCAAAAAAACACTCATTAAATTTATTCTCTGGTACTTCATATACAGCATTGCTACTTAAAGGGCATTTCTAAAAATCTGTGCATTGTAGTTTTTCAATTATGGCATGTACAAATGAAATTAAATTACTGCAGTGACCTTGCGTTCTGTGTCCTTGTCATACCTGCTTATTAGTATTACTTCGTTTTCATTTCTTTTCTTTTTTCCGTCTTTTCAGGTTTTAATTGTGCATTTTAATATTCCATTTTATTTAATGTAGTAGAGTAAGAATTGTACATCTTTTAAAATCACTTCATCAGCATTACAATTAAAATGTTTCTACCAGGTTTTTTTCTCTAACGCATTCTGTTTCCAATCACTTCTTCTCAGGTAGAATATTATATGGGCACGCCAGCTGTTCTTGAGAAGGGAGTGATTATTTACCCAGTGACCTCAAAAACATTTGCACTCTCCATGTCTCTGGGAATGCCTTGGATTCTTTCTCAGGGGACCCTAAACCATGGCTGTAGGCCAGAACCCACCCACAGCCAGTGAGGAGCCAGTGCACCATCACCCCATTGCTTGCTGTGTGGCCCGACCTCTGACTCCCGTCAGACCAGTGGTGGCGTTAGATTCTCATAGGAGTAGGAGCCCTACTGAGACACACAAGGAGGGGCAGTGTTGTGGGTGCATTATGAGAACGTAACCCCACACATACACCGCTGCCACTGTGCTCCCCCTGCGGTGGAAAACTCATCTTCAACAAAACCAGACTGTGGTGCAAAAAATGGTTGGAAATCTCACTGCTTTACATGACAGAGCTGAAACCAGACCTTCTGAGTCATTTATTAAAACCAAAATATTATGTGACAAACGTGAACTAAAATATTAATACAGGAAAATAGAAATATTAGGAAAAATGGCATTAGTACTACTTGAAAACATTTATTAACTTTATGATTATCAGCTGATGAAATTGTGGTCATTGTGATCAGTTTTATAATGGGAAGTATATGGAATTATTAATTTCCGTAGTTGGTATGTAATAAATGTTCAGAATCTTTGATTTTTACATTCCTAATGTTTGGAAAGCAGCACATCTACCTTTGAAAGATATGTCATATCATTGATGTGTAGCTAAAAATATTGTTATAATGTAGTTGTAAACAGAAACTAACTTTGGTTAATTCATCAATGCAAACCTTAATTAAATAATTGTAGTTCACAGAGTTAAAATAAATAAGAAAAAGGAAGGAAGGAAGAGGGAAGGAAATAAGTTGGGAAATGTAATATATTAAGAGTCCTAATCATACTCAAAACCTTCCTAGAATGAATCTTAGGAAAATGCAAATTCCTATATGGGTGATCTTGATCCACTGTTGCTGGCTGCTCCTTTTCCTTAAAACTTTGTATGACTGCTGACCTCACTTCACTGCCCATTTTCTTTTCTTCACTCAAGACCTCAAGTCTGAAGGAGAGAATGAGTGCTCATGACTGTTCTGACGAATCACTGTGAGCTTGGTGATCAGCACCGCAGAAGCACACTGTTCCCAAGCATCCCAGGCCCGTCGTGTGAGACCCACGGAGAGCCCGTCCTCCTCCTGCTCCATGCAGCGGCCTTTAGTGATGGGACAACACTGCTCAACCCTCATGTTCACCTCGCCTCTGCCTCTTCTGTCTTTTGTCAGATGTTTTTCTACTTCCTTAACTTTTAGTGATTTCAAATCCACAAAGGATGACCTTACCATCTGGAAATCTTTAAGCTAATCACCTCTGCAAAGGCTTTGCCTTAGTAATAACTTTGCAGTTTCTAGTGCCTGGTGAACTGCATTAGGGGAGAAGCAGCATCTGACTTGCGCCCACGTCAGAAGGGCCACACTGCGTCTCTTTGTGGGCCACTGGGAAATGATGCAAAGCGGCTGTTTGGCAATTACAACTCAAGATTTCCAGAACATAGCTTCTGTTTTCCTAGACACATGGTTGTAACTGCTATCAAATGATCTTAAAATTTAAATTTACAGAAGACTTCAGATGTGACCTGTGAAATTAAACCCAAAATGAGAAAGCTGAAGGTAAAACAATTTGCTACATTTGAAGATTTATAGCACATTTAATATCATGAATTATCTGCAATAACATCAAAACAAGAATTTTTTGTAGTAGTCAACTCGAGTTACAAATAACTGAAGTCTTTAAATAAGTTACAGGCATGGTTTATTTTCTACCCCTCAAAATCAGTTTTTTTCCCAAAGCAACTACACAAAACAAATTTTTCAGGAAATATTTGCTTTTATAACTCATGGAATATTAAATGTTTCAAAAATTACTGTAATCTGTATACCTATACCAAACTTTAAAATACATACCTTAGTATGTTAAATCCTGAGAATACTTGTACATACTAGCACACTATAAACATTAAAGTTAAAACACATTAAATGTAAGTATCAACAGTGTCATGAAACACTGCATTAGTCATTAAATCAAAACTATCATCACACGAACAGTCATGTTTGAGTCATGAAAAGTCAGGCTGCATGGAGAACGGAAATAGAGTCGACATTTGGTAGCATTCATGAAGTTTTGTTAGTGTTGTACTGTTTCAGGCCTGTTATATGAACCTGCTGCCATACCATACTGTTTTGGTTCAGATCCAAGAAGTTACCAGAAGCTCAGGTGCGTGGAGGAGACTTCCTCCTGCTGTGAGTCATGGTTCTGTGGAGGTGGCAGTGGGGCTGACTGGTCCTGCCCCCATACCGCCCTCTCCTCTGCTCCTGGCTGCCTCTGGGTGACCAGCTTCCTCTGCCACAGCTTTTGTCACCTTGCCAGTCCTCTGGAGCCAGTGCATGACTATCAGGGACCTGGCCTAGATCCCAAATCTCCCAAACAAGTGTATGACAAAGGCTTAAGTACATGACACAGATGGTGTGATTTTAGGGCTCCAGGAGGTTCAAAACCCTCTGCACAGTTCATCACTCTGATGGTTAAGGCAGGGGATGTCTCTGTGTAGCCTGTATTTATTTTAGTTTTCAATCAAGGTGGGGGTTAGAGTAGAAAACTCAGGAGGCTGAACAGACTTTGGGAGTGGTTCAAGGACTTCCCCAAGTAACAGATTATGTTAATTTAGGAGGAGTATCTTAGGAGAAGATCTCCATGTTGCATTTCACAACAGGAGTGAACTGCCTGCAGCTCCAGTCTTTATTTAGTTAATTGGAGTTGGAGCCAGGTGCCCTCAGCTGTGATCTGATCCCGGGTAGGTGGCAGCCCTGCATGTGTGTTCAATTTCCAGTTTCAACAGCTCCCGACATATTCCTCCCTTTTGTTTAGTTGTTGCACGGAATGGTGGTCAGTTGAAGCTGGAGAATCTGTTAGGAGAACTTCTGCAATTTAAACCCTGTATAGTCCATCCATCTACAACAATAATCAGTTACCAGTGTAGCCAGCAATTGTCAGGTGATAGTGCTTTGAGCTTCTTTTACAGCTAACATTTCTATGGCATTGCATTTTATATTTTGAAGTTATATTTTTCTGCAGGAGGCAAGGTCAAGTTAAGATGAGACTAGTATTAAATGCAATCAGTTTTTTGCGCATTATCAAGGTCAGTTAAGTCTCCTCAGGAATTGCCTTGGAACCATGCATAGCACCTCTTGGCTCTTCAGTCAATGTCAACCATCAGGATGAGTCACAGCCATTGCTTGACCAAGTTGCTTTCTATGAAAGCTTGGAAGATTTTTCTTCTCCTGTTGACTCTCCTTAGACATACCATACATTGAAGATCACTTTCCTCTGTGGTCTCATAATCTTATTGACTAGAAGACCAGGAACTCACTGAGTATCTATGGATGATGCAAGCAGAGGTTCTTTTATGTCCTGGGTCCTCATTGACCTTGAAGAACTGGAGCCAAAATATTGGCCATCCTATTAGCCCATCTGTCTCTCTAATTTTTGGTCTATAAACCTCAGTTGTTGAACATCCAGAAGAAAAGACTGATAATAATACAGTGTAGTAGAGGCAGCAAGCTTAACATCACTATCCTATCTAAATATGAAACACCTTAGAACATTAAATGAAACTTATTTTCTACTACCCATGAATATTTTAACATATGAATATCTATAGAGTGTTAACAGTTACATATTTTACACAGAAAATCAGAAATCAAAACAATACATATTATTATATCATGACAATTATGACGTTTTTGTAACAAACCGAATTTCCATTTTGACATAAAATACCCCTTTTGGTCAATCATCCCTATCTAATACATAAAAACTTTTACCTAACTTGTAGACTTCCAATGGGAGGTACATCTCATAAGCATTTGTTGAAAGCAGAGGTCTGAATCTGAAACAAAAATTCTGTCACCATATATCATCTCTGTTTTACATTTTGGAAGACTTGCATATCTGGAAGCATGAATACATTAATATACCATGAGGTTAATAACAATCTGTCATAGCCATATGAAACCTTTGTATAGGCATCTTTAAATCAATAAACATTGCATTTTTTTATAATGACCAATGTGAACATATTACAATATTATATTTTGTAACTTTAGTTGGGGTGTCTCCCATAAGGCTGTGGAGATCGTTAGGGTCTCTGATCAATAAACAAGAAATGGTTAAAAATGTTACCAGGCAGCTGATTTTTTTTTTAACAATTAGAGTCCTGTCCAACAATCCCATACCAAGGGGTTTTGTTTACTCATCTTAATAAAATAGTTCATTATTATTATTATTACTTTATTTTTTGATGACTGATGAAAAGCCCAATCATAGCATTTAACCTATTAATTTTTTAAATAATGAGACTCTCAAGTCCATATTAAGCAACAATATATATTACATCTACATATCCAGTCTTTGTGACAAGCATAGAAACAAGCCCACAGCTTGTTGGGGTCTGTGCGAACTCTCAAAGTTCCCAGGGGCTATTTATATACTTCTATCACACCCCTTTGTTGGGTTGGCTCGATTTTTACTCCCCGTGTTCTCAGTGTTGGAACACCTGCTCACCTGCAGCACCCCATGCCCTTGGGGAGTTTCTCAGGTGCTCCGTGCCGCTGGGCACTCCTGTATGGACCCCTGTGCTTTCTGCTCCACACATGTGAATGATCACCAGCTCAGCAGCTCCTAACAACTGCTTACAAACAGACTGGACAAACAGACAACAGATACACAGACGGACTGACAAACATCTTACAAAATCACAGTGTACACAAATATATTTTTAACCAAATTGAATTACAATAATTTTTCACAAATTTAGAATTTATAACTATAAATCATCTAGTCAGAATTGTTGTAGGTCAATTAGCAGAGATCTCTTGTAAAAAGAATTTGAGAAAGGAGAAAATCTTAACTATAATGCACATGTATTTTTGTATTTTATCTTGAGAATGCTGGTAACTTTTGTGTCCCCTACTTTCATTACACTTTCAGTTTAGTTATCTCTATATACTCTTTTCATCTATGGAGACCTCTGGTTTCATTTTTGATTACTATCTCCTGGGCATCCTGGGTCAATTAAGGTTGGTTACAGCTTCCTCCTTTTCTATGCACTGTGGCATGGTCTCCGAGGCATCACTATCATAGGACTGAGCATCTGCCTCTTGAGAGGTGGAATCAGTTCCTTTCCTGGTTTTGGGTACATACGCATTGGAACAGCACACACTGGCACCCAGATAGGCCATTTAGCATACCCTCGACCCCAAATTAGCACTGGACTGGGTGCTTTGATTGTCCAATTTGAAGATTTTTCCAAAGGACTCTTCTTAGCCTTTATTTGATTGCATTATCTTTGTGTGGCGGTAGTTACATCCTCATTACAATTTAAAAATTTTAAATGGTATATGCTGCCAAGTGAAATCTATTATGAGGTGAACTTCCCATTTTGTTTTTTGAAATTTAAATTGTGAGCACGTTTAACCATTTTTAGACCTGAGGATTTTAAAGAATTTTTGTGGTAAGATACAGAGGAAAAGAAAAACTGCATTTTGTAATTAGACGCTTTGGCCTCTCTTTTGCCATCTGTGGTTTCCAGCTCGGGCTGTGGCTCCTGTCTCCCTGCCTGGAGGTGGTGGGCATGGCTAGGCTTTACTTAAATTTCTGTATCTTTGAAGCTCACAGGTTAAACTTATTAATCATCATCTAGCAATCACATTATATATGTTAGTAAATATACACCAATCTTCTAAGCACACAGAAAAGAAAAGGACTGACTATTTACTCTTAATTAACATATGGAAGGCACAGATGTAAATCTTTCCCCTACTAGCGGCTATGGGGAGGAGAGGCATCAATGGTCCTTGTCCAAATACCTGCTGATACCTTCTTGCCTGTCATTTTCAGGTATAATTCTAACAGGCTGCTTGACTCCCTGTATAAGTTTTTTCCTAGTCCCTTGTCTTTTTGATATCCCATCTGAGCCATCATTTGGAAACTTGATTTTAAGACTAAACACTAGAACTTGTTTGTTTAGTCTTAAAATCAAAATCACTAGCCAGCACTAATTTCCATTTTTGTAACAAATCTTTTCCCCACAAGTTAACCGGAATAGGTGCCATGTATGGTAAAAAAGAAACCCTTTTGTTGGTTTGGCCCCCCATAAGACAGGGGTGAGGCCCTTCATAACACATGTTGAAGGGTTCCCAGCCCAATAAGAGATGTAGGAGCCCTTTGTGTTGGCCATGTGGTGGGCCATTGTTCTGATGCAGTTACAGACACATCTGTGCCAGTGTCTATTAGACCTTCAAAGCACTTTCCATTAATCTTTATAAAACACATAGGCCTGTTTTTAGTCACTTCCTGTGTAAAATAAATCTCTCTTTTTGTAGTCTTGCTCTGAGGGTCTTTCTCCCTCCTGAGCTGTCTATATTTTAAGAAGGAAGTCTTATCTATAGGTAACAAAACCAACTGTGCCACATCATCTCACTGTTCAAAAACTCAGAGATCCATAGTGTTACAGGCAACTGAGTTAGTTAGAAATATTATAGGCAGTCAGACAAGGTTAGGCCCTCAAAGGAACTGGTACAGAGGAACAGATATCTTGTGACTTTGAAAGAGACACACACCTCTTGCTGTGGACCAGATCTCAAGAGAGAAGGCAAAACAAATGCAACCACACCCTAAGTATAAGCATTAGGGATTAGGTATGGATCATCTTGAGAAGCCAGGAATTAGCATCCCAATCCCCTATAGAAAGTCACTGATCTGTAAGAACACTCACTTATTACATGACTCACTTCCCTATTTGTCCCTGATTTGGTCAATTGTACCTAAACAATTAATCTTATTGGTTGACCACAGTTCTGTCCCACCTCAAGCCCATCTGACTTGCGAGTTCCCAGTTTTCCCCACCAAGGTTTTACTCTATAAAAGTCACTAGAAAAGACAGAGTCTTTGGCAACCCACTTGGGACCCCTTTGGTCTCTCTCTCTCTCTCAGACAGAAGCTTTCTTTCTCTCAATAAATATTTCTGTTCTTACCCTTGGTTGTTCCTAAAATTCATTCTTTGATTTTAGAGAACATGAGCCCACTCTGGACATATAGTAGGTCAGGAGTTTCATTCCCCTATATCATTTGGAGATCTTCCACTGAGATTGTTCCCCTATATCAATAGCACATGCAAGAACTTGTATCTCATCTCTACGATCACCATCAGTCACATTAGACACAATAGTTATTCCTTTCCCAGTACAGGACCAACTGTTCCTTCAGCTGGGGGACCCTAGATTCCTGTGGGAATTGGGGTGGGCTGGTCACCTCCAATGAGAGTGACTCTGCAAGTTGCAGCATCTGCCATATGAAATCCAGCAAGAACTCTGCAATTTTTTCTAATGTGCCCCAGTTTTTCACAGTTAAGACATTTCATGTTATTCCCTTTTGCTTTTGCAACACCAGTAGTAACTTGAGCCATCATAGTTGTCTTACATAATTCAGCTCCAATGTCTTCACAAGCTTGAATATATGTTGTTAACTTTGCCAATTGTCTGGACATTGAATCTGTTCCCCAAGTGGTGCATATATTTCTGTCCCAGAAAGCATTTCCTCATTTATTGCTGGACACAGATTGGGACCCATTCTGTTTATATGAGTTTGCTCCAAAACAACAGTTTTTTAGTTTTACATCAAAATGAAGGAATTGAGCAGGAGATGGGCATGTTTGTACCAGACCTTTGATATCATAAAGTGTCAACCAATATGTATCCAAACATTTTGTAAAAGTCCCACAGTAAATGGAGTCAAAACTGAAGGAATCTGATTCTAAGTTGAGAACATCTTGGAGGAAATGATTTTTCCTGTGCTATGTGCCTTTTTAAGATTTTTTTTCAACTCTTTCCCAGTTATCAATATCTATAATGCCTGTGGAAACCATGAATTTTATTTGGTTACCTCTTTCAACATTTTTGCTAGGTCTTTCTTTGGCACATGAGCCCCTGAGTGTTTAAGCGGCCTTGGAGGAGCTGTCAGTACCTTTGCTACTCAGCTGTGAACCTTTGTTCCAGTTTTTCTCCCAGATGAAAAAACTTTGTTCACAGCAGGAAGACTCACCCTTGTTCTTCCCTCTCTTCTCCAGGTGTCCCTGGCAAAGTTTTCATCCTGTAAAGGCCTTCTCCATTTCCACACTTTCCACTCTAGGCAGACTTACTCATTCAGGCTAAAATTCCTAGTCCAAGGATTTCAGGTCCCTGTTCCAGACACCAGTTATCAGGGACCTGGCCTAGATCCCCAATCTCCCAAACAAGTGTATGGCAAAGGCTTAAATAAATGAGATAAGTAGTATGATTTTAGGGCTCCAGGAGGATCAAAACCCTCTGCACAGTTCATTACTCTGATGGTTAAGACAGGAGATGTCTCTGGGTGGCCTGTGTTTATTTTTGTTTTCAAGCAAGGATGGAGTTAGAGTAGAAAACTCAGAAAGCTGAACGGACCTTGGGAGTGGTTCAAGGACTTTTCCAAGTAACAGATTATGTCTAATTTAGGAGAAGTATCTTAGGAGAAGATCTCCATGTTGCATTTCACAACAGGAGTGAACTGCCTGCAGCTCCAGTCTTTATTTAGTTAATTGGAGTTGGAGCCAGGTGTCCTCAGCTGTGACCTTGCCCCAGCTATGCAGCAGCCTTGCATGTGTGTTCAATTTCCAGTTTCAACAGCTCCCAACACATGACGGGCTGGGACCACGAGCCAAAATAAAGCACCCCTCCTCCCAACTCTGTGTGCTGGGCGTTTTGTCCTGGAGATGACAAAATGAAAAAGGGAAATATGATACTAATATATATATATATTTATCAGTATCATATATATATATATATATATATATATGGACAATGGCATTCAAAAATTGAGTGGAAGTATGACATGCTTAGTGAAGCTTTACACACAGAGAGACACAGAGAGAGAGAAAGAGATGCATACACACCCTACAGAAAAGAGAAATAACTGGAAACATACGAATAACACATTCCTTAAATTAATACAAAGCCCTCAGCCCTCAAATCAATGTAAACACTAAATATAATAAAGTAATAAGAATCAATTTGCCCTTAACAATTATAGTCATAGTTTTGCTAGGTTTGGTTTTTGGGGCTTGAAAGATAGCCCCAGTTTTTGCACATCTCTCAAATTCACATTCAGTGACATGGTGCTGATAGCTTGCAACTGACCAGAGCAGCAATATTAACACCATAAAAATCAGCATGCTACATCTTTTTCCCAGATGGGCATATGTTACATATTTATGAGGAAACTGCTGATTATGTTGTTGTAGATTAATTACATATTCAATTTCAGCAGCATGTCTTGAGAATATTGCAGTGATCCACTACAGAATGTCAGAAGTTCATGAGAATAAGGTTTTCAAATGCGATTACCAAATAATGCTATGTTCATGTGAATAATCAGCCTTTCGATTTACAAATCGCCTCTGTATAAAAATACATTTTATTCACATTTATCTTTATATTGAGAAGAATATAAAAGTAACTGGTTCCAAAGTTGCACTTGAATTCTTAAGAGAAAGGAAAATACGGGTTAAACACCAGGTTTAAATTTTCTTTCTTCCAGAGAACATTAGCTGACTTCCAAAACAGCAAAACCAAAATGATTTCAAGCTGAGAACAGTGCTCTTGCTGACGGAGGAGGCACGGATCCGAAAGGCAGACTAATGACGCGTGTGGGATTCATGAGCCGGGCAGACGTGGGCTCCGGAGCCCGAGCGGTGTGGCCCAGGGCCCTGGGCACACGCGGCGCTGACGCCCAGGAGCTGACTTCTGACTTTCCGGATTGGCCAGAGACGCTGAACAACGCCAGTCTGCCATGGAGGTCAGCCGGCTCGTCTCTCACAGAGATGAGAAAGAGACCCACAGCTACCCTCACCCAGGTACTGAACCGCACGTCCAAGCCTGACACCGAGGGAAGCCCCTGAGAATGAGGCGCCTCCTGCAGCAGGCCGCAACAGCCCCAGGACGCCGCCGGGGACCCGGATGCTCCAAAGAGCAAGGCGCAGTAAAAAACTGCGGGTGTGTGAGAGACGGCCAGTGACTGGTGAATACATGATTTACACTGAAAAAAATCACAACACTAAAGCATGAAATTTGTGTCCCCTACTCCTTTCTGATAGTTGTATTTTCTACTTATATCTGGTAGAAATTCAATTAGAATATGTTCCTGTGTTGTTTTTGTACTGCTCAACTATGACTCTTTGATTGCATGTTTTTCTCCAATCTGGAAAATTCTTCTAATCTGTTGTACATATTTATGTCTACATCCATTACCCTTTCCTGCCCTTTGTAATTCAGCTTTGAATTGCATGAAACATGTAATTGTCCTTTAGGTCACCATAATTTTGCTTGCATTTTCTACCTTTCTTCTGATGAACATCTTTGGTCCCCTGGTCAAAGATAAGGTATCTGAGTATGTTAAAAGATGTGTTTTTTTTATACAATGGAGTACTACTCAGCCATAAAGAAGGATAAATTTAAGACATTTCTAGGTAAATGGATGCAACTTGAGACCATACTCTTACAGAAGTAAGTCAGATACATCTGTATAAATATTGCATTTTTTCTCTGTTGTGAAAAACCAAAAGTATAAATAAGGACCAAAGTGTATAATAGGTATTGTGAAACAGGAAGACACTGTTCAAAACAAATGGGAACTGGGCAGGGGGAGGGGGAAGGAAAGGAAGTGGAAAGAAAAAACAATAGAAGGAGGATGGAAACAAAGCTTTGTAAGTGATTATTGGTAAGGTTTACTATATACCTTATTTTTTAAAACTATTTTATATTGTTTGCTCTTTTTCTTGACTTAGTTTTCTGTCTTCCAGCCTTTTTTTGGCTGGTCTGCTCATAATTAAACATTCCACATTTCCATCAGGGTTGAATGCATATTTATAACATCTAATTTGACTTTCAGATGACCGTATCATTTCACAGGTAGTAAAAGTGCCTTATAAAAAGTCTTTCCTGTCATGCCGTATAACACTATTGAATGCATTGCTTCTATTATTATTTTGAACCAACTGCTGTATGTTAGGTTGATTAAGAATAAGAAAAATGAAAGATTTAATTTTATTATTTATTCCTTCTCTAAAATGCTTCCTTTCTTTAATGTATACTTGATTTTTTGATATATATTATTTTCTTTTTCTCTAAGAAATTTATTTTTATCATTTCTTGAAAGGCAAGTATGCCAAGGAGAAGTTTCCTTAATTTCTGTTATGTAACAATGTCTTTATATCTACTTCACTTTTGAAGGGTAAATTAGCAGGACACAGAATCCAGGTTGATGGGATATTTTCCAATAATTTAAACATTTCACTCCATTCTTTTTTGGGTTGCATGGTTTCTGAAGAAAAGTGCCATATAATTTTTAATTTTATTCTTTATATGTGTAGTGCCCTTCCAATCCTTGGCTTCTTTGAAGATTTTCTCATTGTCTTTTCTTACCTGTGTATAATATGCCTAGATGTAGGCTTCTTGATGCTTTAAAAAAGGGATGTACACAAGCACTGATAATGACACCAGAGCCACGCCAGCTGCGGGTCGTCGGCCCACTGTATTCTGCCAAGCAGGTTCATGACGCTGAGGGCTTGGAATCGCTGAGACTCCCGAGTAGGGGGAGGCAGGATGTGCGTCATCGAGTGGGAGTGGCCAGAAAAGTAAAGGTTCAAAGAAAGACGTGGACAGGGCGAGCGTTCATGAGCTCCACCAGCACCCTCCGGGAATGAGCCTCAGAATCAAAAGTTAGATAGATACAGGTAGACACTTAAAACACCAGCTTCTAACCACCATGAACAGTGACCAGTGACGACAGAAAGAAACAAAGCACAGACGTGGAGGGTTAAAGAAAACCAGCAAAAATATTTAGAATGTAGTAGGTTATATTTTAAATAAAATATACAAGATAAGTACCCTCGTCATTAATAGTGACTTAATGGAAAATTTATAAATTCACCAAGAAAGTAACAGTTAGGTTTTTTGAAAAAATCTCTTCTCTTATAGCAAACTAATGTGTAACTACAGAACATCCAAAATAAGAGGACAAAGCCATTTAAAACATACCAGGCGGGACATACAGGTAACTCTGAAAGGAAAACATTCTAGCTATTACTAAACTGTTCATTATATTATAGGGGATAGAAGTCACTGATAATAAGAACTTCATACCACTGAGGAAAATGAGATCCAAGACTCTTTTTTATTTATTTAGTACCTGTGTAAAAATAAGAAAAAAACTTTTCAGGTAGCACAGAATCGATATTTTAGGATAAAAATACATACTGAAAGATTGACTAAAACATATGCTTCCTTAAAGTGCCTGTGCACATTCCCACAGACACTTTGTGAGGAAAAGTAGAATATACAAGAAGCAGCATCAACTATATGAATCAGACAAAGAATGTTCTTAAGGACACTTAAGACCCAGATTGGAACACTGTAAGTGGAACATGCTATCATTAGTTACAATCACTGTAATTTATTACAGATTCCAGGATCTTTTTATCTTACATAACTGAAATTTTTTTTAAGGCAGGCTCTCACTATGTAGCTCAGGCTGACCTTGGACTATGTAGCCCAGGCTGGATTTGAATTCACAGCAATCCTCCTGCCTCAGCCTCCCAAGACTTGGGATTACAGGCAGAAGCCTGGCTTAATCATCACTTCCCATTTCCTTCAGCTCCACTCCCTGCCAGTCACCATTCTATCTCTGCTTCTATGATTTTGGCTCTTGAGATAAGCATGACTGGGATCATGTGTAATGCAATAATTAAAGTAAGTGTAATTGAGATCATTCTCCCATCTATCTGTGTTTGCTTTCTGTTGGTTTTATGTCCTCTAGATCTGTCTATGTCATTATGAATGGCAGAACCTCCTTTTCTCAAGAGATCTCTTTTAAACTCTTCCACTATGTGTATTTACCACATGGTTCTATGCCTTGCTTCAGACAGTGATGGACACTTAGGCAGTTTCCTTGGATGAGGAGGTGTGAATAACGTGCCGATAAACACAGAAGTAGAGTTGTCATTTGGAGATCTAGATTTTAATTCTTTTGGATAAATACCCTAAAGTGATCTTCCTGGAGTACAGGGTAGTTCCATTTTCATGCTTCTGAAGACCTCTCATGCTTTTTCACAATGAGCATGCAAAGATGCACTAGTTCTGCTCTCAGTGTACTAGGCTTCCCATTTCTCCACAGTCACCAAGGTTTATTATCGTTTGACCTTTTGATAATAATTCATGTGGATGTTGTATAATTTGATCTTACATGTCTTACTATTTTATCTTCATTTGTATTCTTTTGTTTGTTTCTATCTGTGTTTCATTCAAGTGTTTCATTACCTGTGCCAAATAAACTGATTAGTTCATCAATAACACTATTTATTTCCATGATCTCAAAATTTTTTACTGACTAAATTTTATTTTTTGTAATTTGCATTTCCTTGCTAAAGTTACCTCTCTGGTGGGTGGGGAATATAGCTCAGTGGCACAAGGCCTGCCTGGTAAGTGTGAGGATCTGAGTTCGATTCCCAGTACCAAAATAAAATAAAATTACCTCTCTGGTATTGCACGTGGTCCATCTTCTGTGTTACTCTTTAACAAGGAAATCACAGTTCTTTTACATTCTTTCTCTGAAAGTTCACACATCGGTGGTATATCTGTATTAGCTTCTTTTTCTTTTTTTTCTCTTTCTTTCTTTCTTTCTTTCTTTCTTTCTTTCTTTCTTTCTTTCTTTTTTTTGGTACAGGAAATCAAATTCAGGACTTTGCACTTGCCAGACAGGTGCTCATGCCCCTGAGTTTTACCTCTGGCCTCTGTGTTAGCTTCTTATGATTGTTTTGTCTCTCTACATAGGAATTGTAATTTTTTTTTTTATCCATCATATGACTTTGCCATCACTGTCAAAAGTGGAAAACAAACAAACGTGGTATAAGACCAAAGACCACGAGAGTGAGCGTTTGCGGCCAGGCCCCTGGGTTCCGGATTTCATGCCGACCGCTCACACTTCGGCTGGAGAGGAGCGGAGTTTAGCTGAGCCAAGCCCCCGTCTGTGTCCGCACCGTGTGCTCTCCTGCAGAGCTCGAGGTCTTTCTTCTGCTCAGCCCCACAGGTGACAGATGTGTGTGTAACACGATTTTGTAAGTTTTGCTTGTTTTGTTTTATATTATTTTGCTTTGTTTTTGTCTGTCTGTCTTGGTACCAGGAACCAAACTCAAGACCTTGCACTTGCCAGGCAGGCGGTGCCGGTGAGTTATATCCCCGTGCTGTTATATATTATTTAGGAAATAACTAATTATCATGTCGCAGACATCACTGCTCTCCAGGAGTTTTCTGAGGCTTAAACCACAGCAATGGAGGACTTGGTGTCTGCTGTACATAGCAACTGAAAAACAAAGTAACACAAAACAGATCATTTTCTGTTTCTAGCCTCAGTGATGTTGACGTCTTAATTCAAGGAGAGGCTAAGTTCAAGGCCAAGGGAGCATTTCTCTTCTGAAAAGCACATGGTATGCTTGATTGTGAAGAAACACACTTCACACAAGAGTACGTTCAGCAATGAGATGAAACAGCAGTTCTGTCTGCCGTGGTTGCTCTGCATATCAGAAATGCATCAGAAAGCCAATGAAGAAATTCTTTTAAAAGTTATTATTATGGGTTACAATTTTTAATTGTATTACACTTAATTTTAATAGCACATACATTCCCCAAGTATACTCAGCAAAATCTCATTAAAGTTATTGAAATGTTTTTGGAATTTGAGTTCTCAAAGGCTTCAACGACCTCACATTCTAATATTTCTTCAAGATTTAGGTGGTTTTTCGTTTGCTCATTTTGAGGGCTGGGCCCAGGGAACCCAGGGTGTCACTCATGAGCACTCTACCCCTGGACAGCACCCTGAGCAGCTTTGGAAGATACTCTCTCTCAGAATACAGAGAACATATAACATGTGTGGGTATTCTGTTGTTGGATATCATGACCTTCTCTAGAGTTTATCAAAGTGCACAAGGAGGTCAAGTCTGTGTGTTAAGGGTTGGAGGTGTTAGCCTGGATTCAGGTGCACAGCCCCAGTTGGGCGTGGTGGATGCACCTGCAACCCCAGTGCACCAGGAGCCTGAGGAGAGGAGGATTTGAGTCAAATCTGGTAATTCAGCAACTGAGAGAAATCCTGTCTCCCAACTAAAACACCCAAAAAAGAGCTGAGAACATAGATTGGCGTGAAGGCCTCAGATTCCACCCTCAGTAACTTCAAATAAATAAATAAATTCTCTTGTAAATTAGGTTAGAAATGAAAAACATTACGTTAGATAGATATTATTTAAGATATGTCTCTTTCCCCCAAAATAAAAGTTATAAGCAAGACTAAATAGGATGTAATTAGCGAAAGACTTTTATGTCACCTTCTTATTAACTCATATTTTATTCATTGCATCTATTTTCCATAGAATAATTTTCATTCTTTTTGTTCAAATGGTTTAGTACATATAAATTTTTCCTCCCCATTAAGTAACTATTTCCATTGAGATTCAACACAGTTTGGCAACTCCTTAAAATCTCATTTCTTTAAAATTATACGATTTCAATGCACATTTTCACAGTTCAGTGGCTTTTCCAGGGTAAGATTTCCAATGTGCAAGTGTTATCTACAAAGAACCCCAAGGTTTACTGCTTCTAATGCAGAAAATATAGATTCAGTATAATTATAAAAATCTATATTTATTTGAGTATTAGAGGCTTGACATTGAGACAAAACTGGCATATTTTATGAAAAATTAATGTGGTTCTTCTTGGAAAGAATGTAAAATAACGGAATAATACTTGGCAGACATAGCATTTCTATTGAACCCTAACTTTCAAGTCTGAATTCTAAGGTAAGATCATTGAAACACAGGAAAACACATTTCAAAGAATAGGGGAATATTTAAATGACAGTCAAATTATAGTTTAATATTTGTTTTCCATTCGAAGACATTTTCCTCATTTTAAAAAGTCTCTAACTAAATTTGTATTTAAAAATCTTTGATTCCAAGCCAGGCGTGGTGGCGCACGCCTTTAATCCCAGCACTCGGGAGGCTGAGGCAGGAGGAGCGTTGTGAGTTCGAGGCCAGCTTGGGCTACAACGCGAGCCCAAGGCCGGCCTGAGCTACACAGTGTGACCCTGCCTCAAAATACCAGGACTGGGAGTTTGGCTCAGTGGCTTAGGCGCCTGTCAGGCAGGCGCGAGGTTGTGAGTTGCAATTTGATTTACCAAGGTTTCAGTATGATAGACTTTTAGAATAAATGTGAAAAAATTGTTTTTTAAATCATTGACTTACACTGTATTACATAGTTTAAAATTTGTGTCATTAATTACATTTTAAATAGTGTACAGAATTAGATCTGCCCTGTAATTTAAATGTTTTCCTTAGCATTTAGTTTTAAGCAGTAAGTTGTATGTCACTCTTATCCTAAAATTAGAGTAATCACAGGTCTTTGATTTCTCAGGAAAATTCTGTTTTAAATACGTTGGTCTTGAATTCCTTGCTTCTTAGATTTGGCTCCAAGTCTCGCTTAGGATCTGTACAGGTTTTACTTGCCTTAGTGCAGCCGCCGTGGGGTTTCAGGTTTCCACTTTGCCTGCTTTCCAGCTCGCTTCCTCTGCGGCAGATGCCACGCGCGGGTCTGCGAGGCATTTTCTCTCGGATGCGTGCTGAGCTCTGCCCTGGAAATCACGCCAACAATCCTTCCAAGGAGGCTTTGAGCTCCGGTCTGTCTGACCGTCCGTCCCATCTCCCACTGACCGCTGTGTCTCCAGGGCCAGTGTAGCAGGCCTGGCGTGGCCCATCACACACAGAGCCACAGTAGGGAGTGGGGTCAGGGGACATGCGTGAGCGCAGAGGCTCCCCTGGAAACGTCCGTGGGAAATCACGGGCGCGCGCTCCTGTCTCAGCGCAGGTCTTCTGAGACCTCTCGACTTAGCAATAGCCTGATTTCTGGCATGAGATAAAACTACAGCGAGTTGCTCTATTGTTTCATGAGTTGCTTTTGTGTATTTTAAAACATTTTAGTAGCTACGAATTTTATTAAAATTGCATGTCAAAGGAAAGAATTACATATTAAATTTCTGTTTTTTCAAGAAAGAGTTGATGTTTGTTCATTTGTACAAAATATTCTTTTGACATTCAATCTAGGGTATAATTACCTTACTGATCACATGAGAAGCAAAAGACACCAACTTGAGAAACAGAGGTAAAACTCTACAATTAGATCAAACAACTGTTCTAGTGAGTCCTCAATTTAAAAGATGAACATGAAGATCTATTTTTGTTTATCATGATCATAGGAATACCAATTTAGGCACAAACCATAATACAAACAACATTCTTACTAAATTTAAAAAAACTTGCACTTTATATCACATTATTTTACTAAATTTAACTCATAAAAGTGTTTCAATGACAAATACCTACAGTGGAAGCATAAAGACAGTATTAATTACTCTAGTTGGCCTGACATGTTTACATACTGTAGTATAAAACAGAAATGACGGCATCCTTCATTTAGTTGAATTTGATACTTCAGTGTGTGTAAATAGTATTTTATCAAACAAAAATAAAGCGGTCTAGTGATTGCTACTTTAACATTAAGAAATTAATAAATTAAGTTTAATAAAGAATCACTAACAGGTTACTATAGTAGTCTTTAAGTAAAAGTTAAAGTTTTAATCTTAAGAATATATATATATATATCCCAGAATACATGCACACACACACACACACACACACATATATATATATATATATATATATATGTCCCAGAACTATTTAATATCATTGAAAAATGGAGAACCTAAATTTGTGTTAAATCAACTGCACTTGTAACAAAACTGATCAAATGAATATCTGTGAACATGCGAATGTCCCATATTCTGGCTTCCTAATACCTAACTTAATGACATCTTTCTTTGTAAAATGCTAGCTTTTTGTACTTCAGATTTTCTAAAACCTCTGGGTTTTGTTTGTGCTTCAATGTAAGGTTTTGAAAATTAGTTTATTTTAGTGTTTTCAGATTAGATTTGGTTGTCTGTTTGCTTTACCTACTGTTTAATTCATTTTACTGTATGATGAAATATTTTTAGAAATAAAAATATAAAAGTATATTTTTGACACTCTTAAATGTTAAAACATGTCTTAAGTACTTTTATGTATTTACATATGTATGTTCAAATTAAATAAATTGAAATTTAACAAACATATACATTCAAATAAAACATCTGATCTTAAGAAATACTAAATGAGACAGTGTTCTTTTTAATCATGAGAATGTTGCTATACAACAAGCCAAAACAAAACAATCCATGTAGGGCAGACTTTTTTTTTTCTTTTTGTGCTTGTATTACTCCAGTCCCACTGGGAATGCTTTGTCTCTAACAGTGATGGTTCCTCATTTTGTTTTATGGACACCTATTTCCGCTTCCCAAAAGTTTCTATGGTTATGTTTGTTCATTAATGCTTTTAATGTTCCTTCCCACATTGCTGTTTCAGTTTTTACTGTCTTATTCGCATCAGGTTCTCACAGCTTGGCATTTACCTCAGTCATAAAAATTGGAGATTATGTCCCAAACCTTAATGACGTAGAACACGGCGCGCTTCCATAGGGGACAGTGGGCTAAACAGGGTTTGTCCAGTGCTGCAACCCGGAATGGTGCAAGATAAACAGACCTGTTAGGCGGAAGAATGAAGTGCTATACCGTAAATGAAACGATCAGAGGGCTCCACATCTCTATTTAAAAAGAGAATCCTGCTGAGCATTCGCAATATGCTGCTAGCTAATGACCATAAATAATTACATATTCAATGTAGAATAATTAACTTTTATATCTTTTATACAGAATGTGACAGTAAAGAGCTGTAACAACTCATGAATAACAAAGCAAAGAAAGCACAAATACCTTTTACAAGAAGATACCAGCTATACCAATTGTAAACATGCCGCTTGATACAATTAAATGATAATAATAGAAGTGAGACATGGGAGGAAATTCTGGCCCAATGTGTCTTCTGTGCTCACAGACCCAGCTTGTCCCAGGTAGCGGCGGCAGTGGAAGAAGTTCTGCGTTGGTGCGGAAGGGCTGAAAGGGGAAAACGCTGCAGACCCGAAGCGTTAGGAAGACAGTGGTTCAAGAGGTGAGAACACTAAGCAGGAAGGGAAATTTCCAGTCTGCACTGAGGAGGATCTTTCTGAATTGATGGCTGTGCATTTTCTGTGCCCAAACCCTAATTCTTAACCGAGTTAAGTCAATTTCAATCTGTCTTTCAATTTCATTTTTAAAGCCAAACTTCACTTTTGTTCAAGTATAGTCGCCATATTTGCCCACTTTCCCATTGCTGGATAGAGCACCCCAAACTCACGACCTAAAGGAGGAGTGGTTTAACTTGTCTCACAGTTGCAGAGGTGTCGGTCCATGGTCAGCTGGCTCCGGGCAGGAGCAGCGCAGTGGAAGGCCTTGTCAAACAAAGCTGCTCAGTTCGTTGCATCTGGGAAGCAGAACAGAGCAAGAGTCAGAGAGGAGAGGGTGAGGGCCCAGAATGGACCCCAAGCCATCCACAACTGACCCACACACAATTAGAAGGTAGATCCCAAAGCCAACTGAGTTGCTGACGCTCCACACCGTCGCCATGGTCTCCATGCGACACGCCCTGATAAATGCACCACTGCGTGCTTTGTCCTACAAGCTGCGCTCAGGGTATGTATGCACTTACGCTTGCTGCGTATCTGAGCTGCGTGCTCCCTGGCTACAGAGGAGTTTGCCAGGCGATGCTGCTGAACATCAAAGGCGACTACGCCACAATGGCAAGTGTATATCTGTCCACACCTATGTGAGCGTGGAAGGCGTCAGGACAAACAGCAGGGCAGCGGCACGGAGCGCGCACCCAGAGCGCGCCTGCAGGACCGGAGTTGTTTGGAGGTGGCGGGGTGGGAACTCGAAGGCCCGGGCCCTTGGCGTGCTCTGCTGTGGACTTTGTAATATCCGCTCAGGCTGCAGGGAGCTCACAAAAACTTCTCTGGATAATAAAGGACAATCCAGTAACTCAATCATAAATGAATACCTCATTGATTTAGTTTTCCTCTGTTTTTAAACTCCGTGTGCGTGTGTGTGTGTGTGTGTGTGTGTGTGTGTGGTGCTGGGAATTGAACCCAGGGCCTTCCACCGGGCTGCATTTTCAGTCAATTTTAATTTTTAGTTGGGCTCAAGGTCTCACTGAGTAACCAGGCTGGGCTCAAACTTCCAGCCCGCCTGCCCTCTCTGAGTGCCGGGGTCACAGGTTCACGCCTCGCCGCCGCGTTGGGAGGGTGGGGCGCGCCGGGGCTGGCTCCCGTCCACGGCTGCAGGTGCCCTCGCCAGGCCGGGGCGCGCGTCTCCGAGGGCGAGGAGGACAAGAGGAACGCTGGAGCCGCGAAGGGCGCTGCGGAGACGCGCGCAGTTTCTGTGCTTTCTATGTTCCTTAGAAGTAACTTTAATTAAATGTTCTAAAAAGCAGCACTTTTCTTTAAAAACGTCTAATGTGGTAAATAGTGAAACGGTCACTGGTTGCCATGCTCCGCGCGGAGCTGCATGCGCTCTGCTTCCACACGGTGGCCTCGCAGCGAGTGGATTTGTCCGGGCCAGCACCGCGTGAACTCGGGACACCGAGCTCAGCATGGAGAAGCAGACGCTGCGGGATCTGCGTCCGGGCCCGGGTCGGGAGCCCGCACGGGGGCGCAGGACTGTGCCGAGATTCATTCTGTGGAAATACATGCGTGCGCGCACACACACACGTGTGCACACGCACACAACGCGCACACACAGGCGCGCGCACACAGACACACACGCGCGCACGCACACAAGCACGCACGATTTCACACTCAGAAAAGTTACAATTTTTAAAAGTTCTTTTTAACTGCTTAAGAATGACTTACTTTTCTCCTAGGTTCGCTCGCCTACTTCTCTCCCTCTTGGCTCAGCGTCTCTCTTCCAACAGAGAAGTGGATCTTCTGGACTCTATTTTTATGTCTAGGTATCCTGTACATAGGCACACAGGGCGGAGAATGCACGCGACAAATCCGCGCCTGGGTTTATTTTCAAAAATAACACACAGGTTGGCGCAGTTTTTCCTCACACCGTGATGTGCAGTTGAAATTCCTACGTGGTAAGTCATAAACCTGCTTAATCATATTTTTTAACGCTTTTACATTCTAAATGCTTTGTACACACATAAGCTTTAGCCTCTCCTTCCAGCTTGTTTCTTTTAATCCCCTTCCCACCCAATCATCTATTCTTTAAAGAAGAAAACATTTTAATATGAAATTGATAAAATATTTGTTTTAGTCATTGGAGTGTTTTATATTTCAGTTCCAGTAAAATGTTGCTCTACCTCCAAGATAATAAACCATTCATATATGCATATATATATACGTATATATATATATATACGTATATATATAATTTTGTAAAATATTAAGAGAGAACTCCAGAGGCACCAAGAAGATACTCAGTACTGAACACTGATGTGGAAAAGAATCTCAGGGATTTTGATGCTGTTCTTTAATAAATCTTCGATTAGTGAAGTTTTTGTCTCTTTCATGCAACATTATTTCAAGCATCAGCCCCACCTTAAAGTTTTCATCTTCTGTGTTTCTGTCTGTTCCCAATCTATTCTGAGTATGACCTCCAAATAAATAGACTGAGGCACCGGCTCACTGTCCAGCGCTCTGAAATGATTTCGCTTCCTCACCTGTTCTGTCAGACTCCAGTTCCTTTTACACGATTGTCTCAGCCAATTTCATATATTGGTCATTTACAAAAAAATTTATAATTCAAATAATCTGAATCCAATGGATGCAGTATACATTTAAGGGAGTGAATTTCATAGTCTAGAATATCTAAATACACTCAGGATGTGTTAAACAAAGCAAATGTCCAGGATCAGTTCTCCAATGACACCGTGGAAGTCACACGGAGGAAGGCACGGGGCGTCATCAGAAAGCTTGAATCAGTCAGAGGAAATAGGCGTCAAGGAGTGCAGAGTGCCAGGGAAAGCCTCCCACACAGGGAACTGGAGTCTCAGAAGGAGATGAGGGAGCAGAAGGAGAAAGGGAATATTGGGTGGAAAACATTTTGGAAAAGTACAGAGTAAACTTTCCTACACTTAACAAAAACTGATTTACAGAGAAAAACCTCTCACTGAAACTCAAGTAGCATGAGCAGTCTCCCAGTGGCCAGCCTGTTAACGATGAGAATAAAGGCGAAAACAAACCAAAATCATTCAGAAGTCCAGGGAGGGGGCAGGGGGCATTACACATGGAAAGGTAAAGTTAAGAATCATCAGTTATCTTAAAAAATAATGGAGGCAAAGAGTAATAATACAAGTCCAAAGTACTACAAGTGGGGAAGTAACTTGTCAAGTTAAAAGAACTTATTTGTAATTGACATAAATGCTGTGCATATTATAAGGCACCATTCACTATTTGGATGCATGTGTTGATTGTGTAATACAGTATTTAAATCGGGGCAAGCATATCTATCTCCTCAAATAATTATCTTTTATTTTCTTTATGGTGAAATATTTGAAATTCGCCTTTGAGCTTTTTATAAGTCTGCCGTATGTTATGGTAAGGCATATTTACCCTGCCACGCTGTGGAGCACGACAGTTATTCCTCCTGTCACAATGCGGCCGCACGGTGAATATGGCAAATCCACCCGGGCTCTGCTGTACAAGGAGCAAGGACTTGCACGCAGAATGTCCAAATGGCAAGTGAGAGGCAGCTGCGTTTGCTGCAGATCACGGGAAGCCGTACCCAGAGCAAATCCGAGCCGATAAAACACACGGGCACGCAGGGAGCAGGCGCCAGGGCGACGGGGCCGCAAAAGCGCCACACGTGGGTCGCAGCCCGCAGCAGCAGCCGGACGCGCCAGGCTTTCGGGCCGCGAGGACCTGCGCGCAGCCCAGCTGCCAGCCCCGAACATGCAGCGTGGCGGGCAGGAGTGAGTGGCGGGGTGCGAAGGGGTCTCCGGGGCTCCCAACAGCCGAACTCAGCCCGGAACTCACTCCCGCCTGAGCTGCCTGCTTGACACACAGCAGGTGTTTACGAAGACTCGACAAGACCGGAACAGACAGACTGCGACTGGCGGTGAGGCTGGGCTAGCCAAGGGGCGCATGCCCTCTCCCGGAGCCCAGAGACCCCACGGCAGTATCATTTACAACGAAGGAGGAAAGGTCGTAGAGTTCTGTTTAAATGAGCCGGGCGTGGTGGACCAGGTCTGTAACCCCAGCACTTGGGGGACTGAGGCGGGAGGATGGCTGTGAGTTCGAGGACAGCCTGGACGGGATAGCGAGACCCTGTCTCAAAACAAACAAACAAACAAACAAACAAACAAACAAAAACTAAATGGATCGGAGGAAGTGACCTTCTCAGCTGTGCTGTTTCTGACTGTACTGAAGCTATGACTTCGTAACTCCCGATCCACCTGGCGCCTCCCTCCTTGGCCCCACTGTCCCTAACCTCCAGCAGTGACTGCCTCCTCCCGGCTTTCACGGGATAAACTCTTAGATCCCACAGGTGAAAGGGGTCACGATGTCTCTAAAGTGCTTTCCAAAAATAAGGAGGATTTTTTTCAATGTCCTAATATATAGTCTGAGAAGTTTGTCACTAGCAGATGCACTGCAACACTAAAAACCAATAAACCTGTGCCGAGATCTGGATGTACAGACGGAAATAGAGGTCAAAAGAGTCAGTAGGAAGGGAAACACAGTGTCACTGTTTTAACTTTATAATTTATTCAAAAGATAATGAGTGGTGGAAGGCAGCAATAACACCACGTTCTCACAAGATCTATGACCCTTGAGGAGGAAAGGGCAGCCCCGCAGTTACAGAGGGCGAGGCAGGCAGGTGTGCAAATCCCACCTTCGTGTGTTCACTCAAGTTGTGAAGTGAACACATACACAGGAATCGTGCAGCTAAAGTGTCAGGTGTGCATCCCGAGGTTCGCGATGCAGTGCTGATTCCCAGGGGTCTGTGGCGAGTTACATCGGGTCCAGAATGCTACTCTGGTGCGGGAGTGGAGAACCTGGGCACGCGAACCACAGCACGAAGCTCGGATACCTGAACGCTCCGAAAGGTTCGCCATCACTGGCATAGAGCAGCAAGCAAAAGTAAATATCAAAATAAAAGGACAGCTAAAAATCATTAGCAGCCCAAAAGAATTCAGCAAAGCAGAAATGAAGGAACAACAATAACTCAAAATAGAAAAGGCAGACAGAAAAGCAGTGGTGATGACAATAGAACTGAGTTATATACCTAGAAGATTGCTCAATTTTTATACATATGACAGCAAAACATCAGAATCCATGTAATAGCAAGTGTTAGAAAGGAGTACAAATACGCAGATCTATAGTCATAATAGGGAATTTTAACATGATTTCCTCAGGAATTTATAAAGTATGTATGCAAGAAATAGAAAAAAGATTTAATACTTCAATCAACTAACTTGACCTAATTGACATTTGCAAATCCTTAGGCATCACAGAATCCATATGCTTATCAGTTAGAGTTTTTAAAACATACTGAGGTCACAGGTGTACTTTAATCTGTAGTGAAAAAAAACAGGCCTTTGTTGAAGGGAGATTACTTGCAAAAATAATCTATCAAATATCTAGGAACATGTGAATACTTTATATATTGACTTTACAGTATATAAATTATAAGTGAGTGGATTTGATTGGAAAAAGTGGAAATTGTGCTGGATGAGTCAGACAGTCACAACTTTAGCAATTTTCTCAAAAACCAGACAGCATGCAGTAAAATCTGTACCACACACAGGATGGATCACCACCTTGCCACAATTTCACTTTGTTAAATTTAGGCCATAAACAGATTTAACTTACAGGGTAAATAAAATTCACAGATTCCTGGGTTCAAGTTTGCTCAAAAAGTTCATTTTTTCTCTTCCCAGGGACTGCTGAAAAATAACACTTGAAGGACTAGACCCACAACTCTACGGTGCTGATCATAATTCAATGTGTTAGGCCTCCAGAGTCATTTCACTAACTCCTGGTGTAACTTTCCAGTGTCATGTGGAGTTCAACTGTGCCATTTAGGAAAAGAACTGTTGTAACCAGTAATATCCATCATGTTTCCTGTAATTCCTAACCTTGCAAAACTCTACACTTTTCATTTTAAGAATTTATTTCAATTATAATTTTAAAATGAACAACTATCAACCAGGCATGGTGGTACAGTCTCTGACCCTGCACTCTGGGAGGCTGAGGCAGAAAGATGATGAGTTCAAATCCAGCCCAGGCAATTTGGTTGTTTAACAACTGCCTGACTCAAAATAATGCAAAAATAAAAAGGCCTGGGAACACAGTTGAGTGAAATGCTCAGGGTTCCAGTCTCAGTACAGCTAAAAACAAAATAAAAAGAAAACTAAATCAAAACAAAACTGCAAAAAACACTGGCATTTGTTGTATTTGAAAGCAGGTTCTGTTGTTTATCAATGAGACCATTGACCTCATGTTGCCTAAGCATGCTACATAGATTTGCTGAGTAACTATTGATCACCAACCATGGCAAAATGTTCAAAATGGAGCAAAAGCGATGTAGCAAGTGAATATATTTGCATAGCAGTCAGTAGAGAAGACACTGTTTTCTAACTAAGCAGATTATAATTCTTTCCATTTCAGTGATCATGTTTAATGGGTTTTGGTAAAGGGTTTTGTGACTGGTACAGCTCTAAGTAAATTCTAAACAACAAATTGGCTATAGAAAATGGAATGCACATTGTGCATGATTCAGTTTAGCATTTTAAAAGATTATAAACCATCTAGAACAGGTCAGCAAAACAAACTATCAAGAAACAGATCAGTGTCTGGGGCAGGGGACACTGTATTTGTCTGCAGAAAGGACAAGGCAGGAGTTCCAGGGCCCTGGGTGTTTTCTGACTTTTGACTCTGTGCATCACTACAGAACAGACCCCAGCTATCAAAGCTGATAGAATGAGCTCTACAAAGGGAAGACTTCACTGTCCACAGAAAATCATGATAAACCCAATTCAGAAAACTGAAATATGTAAGTAAAGACCTGTCATCAACAACTGCAGCAATCTTTCAAATGTATTTTATTTATGTAATTAAATATTTAACTTTTTTCTCATCAAAATATTTTAATCTCTGTGTGATTCTAAAGTATTTTTGTTATTAAGATCTTAATTTTTTTATTTTAAAGATACTAAAATCTAACAAAATGTAACAGAACAAAGTCAATCAAAACAAAGCAGTAGAACTGGTACAGAACTTCAAAGGAAGATACTAGGAAAACAATAGCTACTGTAGTATATCTTGTTACTTTCAGAATAGTTGACCATTCCACCAGGTATAGTAAAATCAAACCAAAAACAAAGCACAATAAAACCAATAAAAACAGAGTATGAAATAAAGCAAAAAATAAAATAAAATAAATCAGAATAAAGCAAAACAATGAGAACAATATTGGGCATCAAAGACAAGACAGGGGAGAATCCCCCATATTTGCTACATTGCATACTATTATCTTCCCAAGAGATGCTCGGACTGCCAGCTCCAGGCCTACAAAATCAACTAAACAATACAAGCATTTAGTTGCTTTATGTACCATAGTTGCTATCAACTCAGCCAGTCCTCTGAACCAGCAGGTTGTTTACAGCGAGGGGTGGTTGCGGGGGAGTCCTTGATACTTAACCTGTGTGCCAGTAGGCCTATGAGAAGCACATCTCTTTCTCCTCCTGGAATCCACGCCAGTCACGCACACTCACCAGGAAGGCAGGTTAGGTTGTCTTCTGGTTGGAGCCTCCCTGCCCAACATGGCGGGATCTAGAGAGGTACATCTCTTTCTCCTCAAGATCTTAAATTTATTACAAATAGAGAGTGTGTCTTTGCTTTATACGTGCTTTATATTCAGCCTATGTTAATAATCAATTTTGATTTCAAGGAAATTTTTATTTTCCTTTGTTCATTTTTATAAACTTTATGTCTACATAATTAGTGTTGTTAATTACATCATTAGAATGTGTACTTTTTAAAATTTGTTTTAACTACTGCATCAATCAGTTAGATCTATTAACACAAAGAAACGTGATGGAAGAATTTTTCAGGTTTCTAAAATAAATTCAGGGCTGGGAACATGTCTCAGTGGTGGGAGATCTCTTGCCTTGCATGCACAGGGCCCTGAGTTGGATCCCCAGAACCACAAAAAATTACAAATAAATAAATAAAATAAAACAAATTCAGCTAGTGCACCCTGATGTCTCTCAAAGGTACCTGACTATATGTACAAATATAAAAGGTTTTGTGTAATGATATTTTAAGTGCATTAATGTTTTCATAAATAGTCTGAAGTAGGCCTTCCTTTCTGCAAGTACACTTATTCTAACTTCTGAAAACAATGCATGATGCCTAATCTGGAAAAACAATGCCAGAATAAAATAAGGCCTTTGCGGGGACCATGGAGTTCAGAAGGTCGACATGCATGACCTGGGCAGAGGACCCAGAGGGACACAAGTGCAGTCCTGGGGCTCCTCATGGGGACTGCAAGTGGGAGGCTGCACAGGCTGGTGGGGACCTGCAGACACAGACATCCAGCCTGGGAAGAGGGGAGCCAGAGACCCCTGGAGCCAGGAAGGGAAGGCACTCATAATGAATGTGAGTATGAATACTCTTTGCAATTATTTTATTATACTGTTGTGTTGCATTCTGATTTTTAAAACTTTTGCTTTGTTTTTCTTTTTATATGATTTAATGAAGGTTTATCTTTCCTGTCTTTATTTTCCTTAACACTTTAGATGTCAAGCACTTTCAGTGATTACCATGCCAACACATTGCTTTCCAGGCTGAGGTGGGGTGGTAAGCAAACTCTGAAATTTTGTGAAAGGAAAAAAGAATGAGGGTGGAAGGAATGGGAAATGAAGGACAGGGAAAGGAAAAAAAATGCAAGATAGTTATGCTACTACTTTCTCTTAGTTCATTGAGAAGACAGGCTTGTGCTAATACTATTTGGAGAAATTTTGTGCCCAGATCTTGTACTCTGAATAACTACTTTGAAGATAGCAATACACAAAGTATTAACTATGGTTATTCTCTTACTACTTTGTTATGAAATTTTGTTTTACTTTTTTTCATAAAAAAAGAAATAGTGAACTCAACAGTGTCAATAAGTCAAAAAGAATGACTGTATCTGGTGGCATAAGCAGCTAACAGAAGGGGAAAAATAAGGAAATTAGCAACCGGAAAAATAATGCAATAACAGAAATAAGTTAATACCTCTCAGCAGTAACTCTAAATGTGAATGGGCTCAGTTCCCCAAACAAAAGACACAGATTGGCTGGATGGATCAAGAAAGAAAACCCAATGGTATCCAGTATACAAGAAACATATATTAAATTTAATTTAAAAAGATATAGGTTAAAAATCAAAGAATGAAAAACATATTCCATGCAAGGGGAACCTGGGAAATAGAAGCCATTATATTCTAAATTCCAGCAAAGTGGATTTCAAGCTAAGACTGATCAGAAAATGAAAAGGAGTTCGTCACACATTTGTTAAGGGAATAATTCATCAGGAAGAATTAACAATTATAAACATATGTACAGCAAATACTGGTGCATCCAGTTTCATAAAACAAATACTAACAGATGTGAAAAATTAGGTAAACACCAATATATGTGTGAGTGGAAGCAGTAACCCACCATCACAAATGAACAGATAAACTGCACAAAGAGTCAGCAAAGGTATATTCAAATTTAATCAGCGTTTGAAACAAATGGATGCAATAGGTATCTACAGAGTATTCCATGCAACAGCAACAGAATACATTTCTTTCTGACAGCACAAATAGATCCAAAATAGACATATACTAGTTCAAACCACATGCTTAAGTAAATGCAAAAGAATCAAAATTATTTCATGCATAGGACCAGAACATTTTGCAATGAGAATAGAAATCAATCACAAAAGACCCCATGGAAACTATGCTAACACGTGAAAATTAAATGATACACTCTTCAATAAACAATTTCTCACAGATGAAATTAAAGAAGAAATCAGACTTTCTAAAATCAAACAATAATGCTAATATAGCATAATGGAATCTATGATATAAAATGAAAGCAGTCCTAAGAAGAAAAGTTATAACAATGAATTCCTACCAAAAAAGAGAGAGAGATAAATAAATAACTGAGTGGGGCACCTCAAGACCATTAAAAACACAAGGACAATTCAAATCCAAAGGTAACATAAGGGAGAAAATTATAAAGATCAGGGAAAAAAATAATTAATTTAAAACAAAAAATGCAGAAAAATTGAAAAGTTGGTTCTTTGAAAGATTATACAAAATAGACACAATCTTAGAAATACTCAAATCCACTCAATTAGAAATAAAAAAAGGAAAAAGCACAACAGGTTCTACTGAAAATAATTTTATCAGTAACTACTTTGAGAATCTGTACTCAAGTAAAATGGAAAATTCAGATGATATGGACAAATTCCTAGATACATATGCACTTCCAAAGTTCAATCAGGAATATACAGGGACTTGTGATTGCAGCTCAGTGGTAGTGCTTTTTTCTTGCATGCACAAGGCCCTGGGTTCAATCCCCACCCCCCATACACACACTCACACACACACACACACACACACACACACACACACAGAGATATAAAAATCTTGAGTAAGTCAATGAAAGTCAGTGAAACTGAAGGAGAAGGAGGTGAAGGAGGAGGGAACTTACTAACCAATAAAATCCCAGGTCCTGACAGATTCACTGTAGAATTCTTTAAGAACTTCTGAGAAGATCTAATGCCAATACTCCTCAACATCTCTAATGAAATTGAAAGAGAAGTAGTACTTTTAACATCATTGCTAAAATCAAATATTACCCTGATTCCAAAACCACAAAAGGACCCAAACAGAAAAGAGAATTGTAGACAAATCTTGTAAGTGAACAAGATACTGGCAAACAGAAGGTGGCAAATACTCAAGAACATTATGCATCATTACCAAGCAGGGTTTATTCCAGAGATGCAAAGTGGCTCAACATAGCAAATCAGCAAATGTAAAGCACCACCAAAATAGGAGAAAGGACAAGAACCACACAGATGTAGAAAAAGGATTTGACAAAATCCAACATCCATACCTGTGAAAACCCCATAAGAAAATAGGAATAGCATATCTTTATCTCAGTCCTATAAAAGCCATCAATGACAAACCACTGGTCAATTACATGCTAAATGAAGATGAGCTAAAAGCTGTCCTTCTAAAATCAGGAAAAAGATAAGGATGCCTGCAACCAACATTTCTGTTCAATGTAGTTCTCAACACAGCTAGAACAAGGCAAGAGAAAGAAGAGGAATATGGATAGGAAAGGAATAATTTAAATTATAATTACTTGCTAAAGAGCCAATCTTCTATACAGAGGACTTCAAATACTCCACCAAAAAAGTGGAACCACTATTCAAACAGTAGTAGAACAGGATACAAAATCAACACCTGAAAATTAATAGTGTTGCTGTACACCAATAACAAACTCACCAACAGCGAAATTAAGGAAAAGAATACCCTTCACAATAGCATAAATAAAATGAAATACTTAGGAATTAACCAAAGTAAGGAAGTGAAAAACCCCTGCAATGATAATTATAGGACTCTGAAAAAGAAGATTGAAGAAAATATCAGAACATGGAATGATAGCCCTTGTTCCTGGACAGACAAAACCAATATAGTTGACATGACCACACTTTCAAACCTTTAAATAGATTTAATGCAATCAAAATCAAAACACCAATAATATTCCTTACAGAATTAGAGAAAGCAATCCTAAAATTGGTATGGATCCCCAAAAGAAACCTAGACTAACAAAAATAATTATGGGCAACAGGGCAAGGTGTAGGGCATCATAATGCTAGACTTTATACTACAAAGCTGCAGTGATTAAAAACAGCACGGTACTGGCAAAAAAAAAACTGGACTCATGAGTGTATGGGACAGAATAGAAGATACAGAAATGACTCCAGAAGCACTGAGATATGTTATCGTTGACACAAGGGCCATATTCTTTGGCTGGAGGAAAGGTAGGTGACTCTCTAACAAATGGCACTGCAAAAACTAGAAATCCCTATGCCAAAAATTGAACATAATCCTTATCTCCCACCATGCACTGGACTAAAACAAAAGTGGATCAAAGATCTTAACATGAGAACAGAAACAATCTGACAGAAGACAAAATACAAAAACTCTCAAAGACATAGGTATAGACAAAGACTTTTTGAACACAACTGTGATTACACAGGAAATATTACAAAGAATCAACAACTGAGATCAATCAATTTAAAAGCTTCTGAACAGCACACAAACCACCAAGAGTGTAAAGCATCAACCTATAGAATGGAGAAATATTTTGCCAGCTACTCCTCAGACAAAAGACTAATATCTAGTATGTTTCAAGAATTCAAATAATTAGCCTGCCCCATTAAAAGGCCCAACTAAAAAAATGGGCTTATGAACAGATACTTCTCAGTTGATGAAATACAAATAACCAATAAATACATGAAAAAGATATTCAATGTCCCTGGCTATTTGAGAAATACAAATTAAAACAATACTCAGATTCTCAGTCCAAAAAGAATGACTGCCACCAAGAATTCAAGTAACAACAAATGTTGGCAAGGCTGTGCAGATAATGTAACTCTTTTTAATTGTGGGTAGGACTGTAAAATCATACAACCACTATGAATATCAGCATGGATTTTCCTAAAAACTAAAAGTAAATACTCCATTTTACAGAGTTATTTCTCTTCTAGGTATCTTCCCCAAAGAGTTGCAACATTGTATCACAGTGATCTATGCTTACCCATATTTATAGCAACACAGTTCATAATAGCTAAATCTTAGAAACAGCCAATATGCCCATGAAAAGATGAATGAATTAAGAAAATGTGGTATTTATATAGAACGGAGTACTACTCTGGCATAAAAATATAAACTCAAGTCATTTGTAGGAAAATGAATGCACCTTGAGATCCAAATGCTCAGTGAAGTGAATTAGACACATAAGCTTAAATTTCACGTGGCTTCTCCTATATGAAAAATTCAATATACATAAATAAACTATGAAATAATAGACAGATAATAGGAAAAAAGAGAAAAATGTATCACAATCCAATGTGGACAGTACATCTAAAAGTGAACCTTAACACGAATGTTTTACGTTTTGTATTTGTTTGACCTATTGTTGTAGTTTTCCACCTGTTATATATGACAGCTAAATATTTAAGGTCTTACAAGAGAAATAAATGAATCTCATGCAGCAAAAATAAAAGGGATTAGAGGGAAGGAGGAAAAAAGAATTAAAATGTGTTACATACAGTTCTAAATCCCCAGGTGAATGCAATCTCTATGTATTGCAGATGCATTAACAAAGTCAAATATACAAAACATCGAAGCTCAAATCTAACAAAATGTACTCAGGTTCTGTACAATGGTGATCTTAAACGTTTTATATCAACCTCTTTTTGATTCGGTACTGTATGAATCTGTATTATTTTTATTCATTATTACCCAGTGAAATTTAACAGTATTTTTTTCCTGCATCAGTTTACCTCAGTTTAAAACTGTTTTTGGCCTTTCTCTTCTGCAAAATCTTTTTATTTAACTTATCATACCTTTTGAGAGTAGAAGATGCTCTTCTAAGACTATACCTTCCAATAATCTCTTTAATAAGAATGTATTTCTATTATATTCTTTCATGTATATTTAGAAGCAACAAATGTGTTCTACCCATAGACTGGTTTAAAAAAAGGCATAAATTTCTGTTTTCTTAACAATTATTTGACATTATTCTGTTTCAGTGTTTACCACCACTGCTGATGGCAATGATTTTGAAAATGATTTTTGGCCAACACTAGTTCTTAAGTTTCGAACTTTATAAATTTGTATTCTATTGCGCATTTCGCTTCCATTGATATAAGTGTGCTTGCTTGTTTTCTCTTTCAACTATGGAGAAATTATTCTCTCTTCTAATACTGATGCTACCATTGTTTAATCTCTTAGAAATTTTAGATCAAGCATTATATTTCCTTTTGTCTCACATTTTTCCTATTGTACTGGCTTTATTACATATTTATATCACCAAGTTTCAGTTACATTATCATCACTTCAGGACATATTTCAAGGTTGAGTGTTCACCTTATTTTGTGGTGTCACTTTTCATCTTAATCCTGAATTACTTTTCCTCGTTCACTTGACACTTTTTAAAATAGATCCTCAGCATTTTCTTAAATCAGCTTAATGATTACTGCCAACTTTGATCTTTGTAAGCCTGCAAATGTTTCATGCTGACGGTGAACGGCGGTGGCCTTCGCGGCATCCGTGGATCAGCTGCTCCAAGATGAAGTCCCTCACTCAGGTCCTCCAGCCTGACTCCACCGCCACTGTGCGGGAGAGAAATCTGAGCGGTGGTGCTGAGCCCTCCATCTGCACACAGTGCATGTCTGTGTCTCCTGGTTGAGAGGAAAATATTCTTTGCTTCTCTTACTATTAGAGGATCCTTGGAATTTTCGTATTGTTTTTGAGATACATATTGATTGTCAGAGCCCTTAATTCTATTTTGATAATAATACCTTATAATTTAAATTGTTTTTCTTTAATGTGTACTGCATATTGGACAAAATAGTAGAATATTCAGAAAATACATTCTTTAGCACTAAGTGTGCAATGCAAATTATAACTCCTATGTTTGTATCATAAGTATAAATGTTTTTCACTTTAGTAAGCTAATAGGAAAAATTAAATATACCCTATAGGCTCTCCAGAAATTACTTTATTACCCAGTTTAGCAACATAAGTTGCAAAATAGCATAATTAGAAAATTTTCAAAGAACTTTCAACTGTGTGTGGAATTCTTTTATTGAAGGGTAAGTTGCACACAGAGACTACTTGTGCTGTTAGCTTTTCCCAGGTCGACTATGGAAGCAGAGGAGGTAAAGTGCACAGATCGCAGAGCACTGTTTGCCAGTTAGGTAGATTTCTAAAAGAGTTCTAAGTCCTGGAAATGAACAGAAATCATGCAAAATTAGTTTACCTAACATTAATTAAGTGATCACTTGTTGATGTAATTTTCTTTTGTGTGGTACTGAAAGTTGAACTTATGATATCATAAGTCATGCATAAAACAGCTGATCATATACAGCTTCAAGGAAAGACAATTCACTTTTTCAAAAGAATACATAGTTATCCATATGTAAATATGCAAATAAATTATGATATTTGTCTCCTGAAATGTCATTTGACAATTTCTGTCTTTTCACCTCCACACGTTTGTGTAATCTTTATGCTTTGAGTGTGATCTGGATCTAGTGTCTCTGCCAATGATCATGGATTTGAAATTAGATTACAGAAAGATCCTCTCTCTCTCTCTCCTCTCTCTCTCTCAGTGTCTCCTCTCTCCTTCGCCTTCTCTCTCCAAGAAGGAAACAGCAGTTTGGGGAATCGTCCCATGGCTGGAAGTGAAGAATCCTTCTAACAGTGGGTAGGGCTCGCGGTGAGCTAATGGGCTGGCGACTGAGTGTGCAAGCTTTGTATCCCTAGGACCGGCCCTGTGAGGGCTGCACACTGCTTCGCACCTTGATTGCAGCCTTGTGAAAGTGTCTAATTAATAGGTGTTCAACTGAACTGTGCTCAGTTTACTGACTCACAGAATCTCTAAGATAATCTGTGTTGTTTTAGGACACCAAGTATTGGGGTAGCTTTTTCAGGCAATAATGCTTAATGAAAACCTGAAAAAATATTTATCAAGCTTTAATTTGCTATAGTTTTTTCTTACATACATTAATTATAAATAAGTTTTTGTTTGCTTCTCCAAACTTTCCAAACTCTTCCCTCAACCAAGTTCCAAAGGCTTCTGAACCACATGGTCAGGTACAATCAAGGCAAAGACTCCACTTCTCTGATACAAAATCTCTTACTCGCATTCCGCCACTGATACCCAGTAACTAGAATCTGCAACTTAAGGAGGAGAGGTTCACAGTGACTCACAGTGTCAAACCTTCCAGCCAGCTTCGTACAGAAGTGGCATGGGAGGTGCACAAGGTGCCAAACTGTGGCACCCTGGAAGCAGAGGGAGCTGGGGAGGTGGTGAGGGGTGTCCCACCTCCCCTGACTGGGCTCCATCTCGTAGCAGTGCAGTCAGCCATGAACTCAAAAAAGGATTAAATTCTCTGATAAGTATAGTGCTTCCATGAACCAGTCACTAACATACCTGCGAATTTGGGGGAACATTTTAGATCCAAATAATAACAGTAACTACAGTGTCACAGCAATGAGGAATTCCTTTTTTGGTGTAATAATCAGCCTTTGAGGTTCAGGCTTTCTGTGAAGGCGTGTAGGTATGCATAACTTCTGTCAGTATTTATCAGAAAGAGCTGTTTTGATTTAAAATGCATAGAACAATTGAATCAGATATGTATCAAGTGCAAAAGAAAAAGTTGTCAAATTCAATAGGGCTGAGAGGACCTAGTGGTAGTGACGCCTTGGAATGCATGACTGGTGGGTGGTAGGATGTCTGCAGCTCTGTAATTGGCCGCTCCATGAATTTGCACTGCAAACCAGCTGGGGTGAAAAGCTCAGATGACACAAGCATCTAAAGGATTAAATTAGACTACATAGTAAGCATTTTATAGACAGGTTCTATGTTTATTATAATTTTTAATAAATATGTAACAAGGTTAAAAATAATTTAGAAGATGTAAGAAAATTGATTATAAAAACATGTTTTTTTACTAATGGTACTTGGTATTTATAAGTAATTAATATAATAAAATTAAATTTAAAAAGCAAGCACTCTGGAAATGATACTTTCACAGTTTTAAAAGGTAGCTATGTTTCTTATTTGAAAAATGGAAGGACAGTGTATGTATTTCAAACCATATAGTATAGAGCTTAGCCATAACTTTTTGCTTTTATGCTAGTTAGAAGCAATCACATTTTAGTTGGGTCAATCCAACACACATCACAATAGTATTTTTTTTTATTAAATTCAGTTGATAAAAGTTTTCTTACATTTTTTAATGTACTTATCTATCCTACTATCATATTCTTTAAATTTGGAATTTTTCTAATCCTTCAGCAGTCTTTGGGCGCGTTGGAGGCATATATTTTTTCTGAGCATTTCCTTCCTTATTTCCATGGATGCCTACATGAAATGCATAAAGAAGGGAAATTGAATGAAATAAAGGATGCATCCAGCACAATAAAACTTGGCATGCAATTCAAGAGAAAATATTCCAAGCAAAGCTGAAAGATAACATATGAGTCTAGGGCAAAAACAACAACAAATATCACTGAAAATACTACTGTAGCAATACTCCTAACTCCACCTAAATAAATATAATCTTTTCTCAGATTTAAATTCTCTCAAGAGGAAGTCCATTTCCATACTACAATTTTAGGAAGAACTATGACCATGAAGAAGTGTTTTTGATAATAAAGGAACACTTGCAGCAGATCTTTGTATCCTGACCCTCCACTTGGCAACCAAATTTGACAGCATTACCATCGCCTGATCTTCTACCCAACAGCAGACATGGGGGTTCGTGGTTCTAACCCCAGAGGCAGGAGACATAAAGGCTGGACTTGAACCTATGCCCAGGAGTTGCCTAGAGAAAGCAAATCTCGAATCTCCAAGCAATGGTGGTGAAGGTGTCCATCTGAGGTGTTATAATCTCCGCCAAGTGGCCAGATCCCATGGTGCCAACTGCTGAGGTTGGCATAAAGCTTTAAAGCAATTCATATCAAAATGCCAGCAAAGTCTTTTTTGACATAGAAAAACATTTTCTCAAATTTGTATGGTGTAAAAAATCAAGACTACAATAGTTAACATAATCTTGTGAAAAAGGCATAGTGGGTGGAATGCATTCCCTCAATAATGTCATATTATACATGTACAGGTATTAAGAAAGTGTGATATTGATAGAGGGATAGGCATACAAATGAATGAATCACAGCAGAGAACCCAGAAATAGAATCCGTATGCACAACCAATTTTGAACAAAGGTACAAACACATTTCAAGGGAAGAGCAATCAATATTTCCATAAATAGTGCTGGTGCAACTGAGTATTTGTAGACCATAGATGATAGTTATAAAAGGCAATATCTTAAACTAAGTCTTACATCCCACTCAGAAGTGAATTCAAAATAGATTCAAAATTTATATAAATGAAAATGTTTCAGTTCAAAGTTTTAGAAAATAAAAGATTTCTATGAGTAAATCTAAAAAAAAAGCCTTGATAAAATAAATCAGTGAAGAGCTAAATAAATGGAAAGGTTTTCCATGTCTGTGGATGAAAAGATTCAATGTTGTTAATTTGCAGCTGCTCCCAGTTCCACCTGTGGGTTCAATTTATCCTGCATGCAAATCTCAGGAACCTGTATTTCAGATCTTGGCAAACTTGTTCCATAGCTTATTTGTAAGTTCAGAAGACTTGGAATAGGCGGCACCCTATGAAAGAGAACAAGAAGCCACAGGGAGGGCCGACACTGTCGGCTTTCAACACTTAGCAGAGAGCTACAGTAGTGAAAACAGTGTGGTGGTCCTGAGAGAGAAGGCAAACCAGTAAATGGAACAGATCCGAGAGTTTAAAACTGATGGATTGTAAGTTAGATGAGTCTCCTCAGAAGGATGAAGATTGAAAGAAGTAGCTGTCAGCAGTTAATCCCCATGATCCCAGGTAAAATCGTTCATTGTGGTTCAATTTACACCACACAAGATGCCATTTTACGCTTACAGTTCTGTGGCAGTTAGTACATTGCACAATCAGGCACCGCTAATCCCCTCTCTGCTGCTGCTCCCGGGCCTAGGGCGATGGCAGCCTGCGCTGTGTCCACGGGCTCTCCCCTCTGCTCCCCGCACCTCACACAGGTGGAGTCAGGGAGCACCCGCCCTTGTGTGACTTGGATGCGTCACTTGGCATCGTGCTTCAAGTTTCAGCCACTTGGCTGCATCTGTCCTAATTCAGCTCCTTTTAAAACCAGAATTGTACTTCATTGTAAAATACAATACAATACCACATTTTTGTTTATCCATTCGTCTACTATGCAACATATTTTAATTAAGAAGTTACAGGAATATGGAATTGATTAGCGGCTGGCGCGAGTTAGGATGAAGCCAGGAATGGGGCGGGGCCATTGAGCATCCCCCGGGACTTTGGTGGCGATGCGACTGCTCTCCTGCCTTCTGTAACACACTCACGAATGCACAGCTGTACGGAACCAAATGCACACACATGCAAGCAGCTGCCCGCCAGACTAAGAAGCTGACCAAGATCGAGTCAGCATGCTGCAGAGACCTTGTGTCCCACTTTCCTGCAGTATTACCACTAGAGGACAAGGTCAGTAGGCGCAGGACCTTGTACTAATTGTTACAACTATAAATGGATTTATTTCAAAATAAAATATTTAATTATATTAAAAAATGCCTCAGGATTTCAAATGTCTCATATCCTACAGTATTATGGGGGCGTGAGTCACAGCAGTACATAATGCGTCGATCTTAAGCATCAGTGAGAAGCATCGGAATAAATCTTGGCATCAAAAACATGTCCAAGAAATATAGGACACCTGAGGCAGATATTAGTAGATAAATTATTCAAATAAAAAATGAAAATCGAATTCACTTCAAGTAAGAGAGAGAGAAAGAGACAGAGAGGCGGCGAGAGAAACTGTACAGCATACGACTGCATATACTGAGGGAAGTTATCAAAAGTCACTCTTTTTCATAAATGAGGAAAATGGAGAAAGATAAAGGAAATAGAAATATGCCACACAGAATATTTTGAACTAAGTGTATTGTTTTACCTAATCCTGAAAGCACTAATAGTGCTATTGGTTTGCATGTTTGAAAAAGTAAAATTGAAAGATGATTGTATAATGATTTAGATAGAAAACCAGAAAATATAAGGCACTAGTGAAATAAATCATAATGGTGCTGTGCTAGCTTAAAGCAATGGCAGTGAGCTAGGAAGAAAGGAAGGATTAAAAATCCGGGAGCGCAGTAAACTCAGTCTGAGGGAGGAGAGACACTCCGGTCCTCACCCACGCAGGAGCAAGGCGGTCCCTGCGGCCGCGGGATGCGGTCCTAGGCGGCGGCGGGTCCAGCGGGGCCTGCGGCCCGGGGCACACGCTAAACAAGGGAAGAAGGAAACTGCCAGCGTCTAAAGGTCCCCGAAAGCGGCGAGCCAGCTCCTGAGGTCACTGTGACACGCCTGCGTACTTGGTACTTGTTTACTCCTCGTGTGGACACTTTCATCAAATGTCCAGTTCAGCTTCGTTTTCTGTACTCTAAGCGCTGGCCGCCAGCGATGGACCTGAGTCCAGGTGGAACGCGTGACTCCACCGTGCGGGGACAAACGCGCGGGAAACACCCAGCCCGACCTCCCTGGACGGCCCGAGCGGCACTGCGTGGTCTTCCCTGGTTTTGTAGGCTATCTTTGTCTCTGAAACTCATAAAATCACCACGTTTTCTTGAAAATGCCAGCTTCTTCCACGGAATGGACCGTTTGTTTCCTCCGCCTCAGTCCTGAGAGATGGAGAACAATTCAAACTTTTTTGATATCTGCAGAGATCCTTAGTCATTTGACAATAATCTTGAACCCAGTAGAGTACTTTGATGAGTAAAATACTGATTTCTGTACCACGATTGTAAGATGCTCCTAGCATGAAAGCACTACACTGTCTGCGTCCTGTGTCCAGTTAGCACCGAGCGGGTGTCCCCCAGGGGGCTGCATCTGTCTTCTGGTTTCCTTCACAGCAAAATGAAAATACGGAAATTGCACATGCTTTTCAGAGTTTTTTTTTTGTAAGAGAATTCTGATACGCTTTAACTCTAGACTGTTGCAGAAATGTATATTCTAAAACAATTCATACTACATGCATAATATTTATAATCTTTATATACAATTTAAATATTTGCCATATCTTTGAATGATTTATTTATATTTAAACATTGTGCTTATTTGGCATATATTCAAAATCTTCCTTCCAGGGAAACTTATTTACTACCTGGTTCAAATTAAAACATATATTCAAAGTAATACACACACACACATATTTAAATAATTTTCATCTGTAATTTCCAGGAGTACTTTTCAGAAACCCTTACATTTCATTGTACGGTGAGAGAAAAAAATAAAAGTTTACACTGAGACCAGTGTCTTGTGGTAGAAGCTTTTCCTAGAGAATCACTAGGAGATAATGGTGCTTACTCAAGAACTTCAACTGCCATTTTCCTAAATTAAACAGTCAATTTTAAACTTGTGAGTTTGGACAAAGTGATTTTGAAACTCATGCTTTATGCTTGCCTTGGCAGCTTTTACACATAGGAAATCACACAGACAGGGACTCCTAAGGCTTGGAAACTTGGCCATGTGATTTCAAGGGTTTGTTTGGCCAGCCACCAGTGCACAGCCACTTACCACATATTCCACACAAAATTAACTAGGTAAACTCTGAAAAGGAAGGGTAAAAAAAATAACTATACCATATTATTCTGTTTATGCATAATTTCCTAGAACTCAGTTTCTTATTTTTTAAATTGGTTTCAATTTTCCCTTTGTTGGAAGAATTAAGCTAAGGCAGTAATAGCATATTATTTGTAATGCATAAAGGACTGAATAAATAATAGGTATTTTTTAAGGCAGGTGTATATTATATTTTTACTGTGTTGTACTTTGCAAACTCCCATTTAATCCTTCCAGGATTAATTTAAATGCAAATGTTGCCTTCAGATTTTAGCAGTTGTGTAGTGCAGAAATAAATTACAGCTTTGAAATAATGATAAATACTCTATTAACTTTAATTGTTATTTTCTAGGGTGCATGCAAGAGGGTGACAAGAACATCACCATAGGCAAAGGTCTATTAGCCAACTAGACCAATAAAAATTATACCTCTTGTCAGAACTGGAAGGGCCAGTAATCATTAACAACCCTAATATGGAATTACAGTATTAATTAAAATGTTTATTTTTCATTCACTCATGAACCTTGGGCTAATTCCAGAAGGCACAGGAAGGAAATGAAAACATTGCCTGTGTAATCCCTCTGCTGGTTTCAAGCATAATAAGAATGAAGCTGACCCTCCAGTCAAGAAATCAATTATTAAGCAGTGCAAACATTATTTTAATTTAGAAAAAACTTGTTCATAAAAGTTTGTATTATTTTAGTCAAATTGATTCCTTTCTTCTCAACAATTTCCATGGTCAGGAATCTATCCCATCTTGTTTCTTCAAGAGCAAGATTTCTACGCCAGTAGAAATGTTCCAACGTATGAAACAAAATACTGAGTTTCATTTGCACATTGTTGTCACAGGATAAGACCATCAGTGTGTATTTAGCTCAGATTGGTGGCTTGGGAGAAGAATGTAAACTAAAAGTCAAAATAAACCAACTAATGGCACCTCAAAGATATTGTTTGGTTAGTAAAATAAGTCCATTAATAATAAAGCTGTGTACCTGTTAGCCCCCGAATATTGATAAAGGAAAGGATAAAAGCTGAAATTATGAGAAGTAAAATTAGAGAGGGGCAGTTAAGCTTCACTTGATCAGGACCTCAGAGCAATGCAGAAGCAACACTGAGGACCAGTGTGCCCTGTCTGTGTCCACTCCAGAAAAGCTGACCTTCCTCAAGGTCAGCCCTTGAGCTGGGCCTGCATGAGCAAGCAGCTTGATGCTACTGTGCAGGACAAATCTTCTGACCGTAACTTCCCTTCCTCCAATGCAAGTCCTCTGGAAAAACTACCTCATTTACAACCTTGAGCTACTTTCCTGGATTTCCCCTTACTATAGTACGTCCTCTGTCAGTGTCTAGATGATCAGTATTTTAATCTTAATGATGTAATTAATGAGTGGTAGAAAATACACGAAAGGATGAGATGTTACTTCCATGGTCTCTGAATTCTTGTTACAAATGTGACTGACTTTATAAATCTCTACTTTCTAGCATGCCTACTTAAAGACTATCTTTAGCAATATATCACTCTAAGATTATTTGATGGCTAAAGTATTCATCATCTGAGACTGTAAATATGTAGCACTTATGAAAGATTGCCATGCCTCATCAATTACTCAAGAAATATTTGACTAAAATAAAAAAGAGGGCATTTCAGAACATTTAATGTGGAGGTCAAGCATGATGGTGCATGCATGTAATCCCATGCTGAGGCAGGAGGACTGCCATGAGTTCAAGGCCAGCTAGGTCCACACAGTGAGTTCAAGGCCTGACTGAACTACATAGTGGGACCCTATCTAAAAAAATCTAAACACGCAAACAAAAAACAAAATGAAACAAGCAAACAAAAAATTTAATGTGAAAAAAAATTTAAAAATGCATAGGACTAAATTTGTTTATTATATTATAATTAACAGTATTAGAATTTGAGTCCAGACCTGATTCCAGAGATGTGCTCTGATGCTTCTTTCATTACTTGTTGTCCTAATATGCAGCAGGCCAGCTGTTACACTGCCTCTACTATATGGACAACTAAAGGATCAAAATGCTCCATAAATTTCATCAGTTCTTGAAAGAAAATGCAACTATCATAGTACAAGATTTTTCTAAATGCCTTCACAACTTAAATCTTTGCATACACAAAATGACATACAATAGTTTAAAGTCTGCTTTGCAGCAATGCTAAATAAATCATAAAATATTCTAACTCATTTTTTTCAACTATTAAAAAAACGAAATGTTGAGATATAGTCAACATATGGTAGTGTTCTTTTGGTTACTCAGAAAGTAACTCGTGAAATGTCTTCTTGCAAAATTCTAGACTGTTTTGACTAACTTTTATAAACGATAAACTTAGATTTCCAAAACTTGAAGAGTGAATGAATCTTCCTGGCCTCATTCCTTGTTTCTTGTGGCTGGAATGCAAGGCGTGATCTGTGAGGCAGAGCGAACTGGACACATACGCTGAGCAGGAAAGACGTTCCTTTTGTCTGCTGAGGCCACAGCGCTCCTCCCAGACCGCTCCGTTTCCACGCAAAGGATTTGCGATTTCCATCGTGGGACAGAGCGTCACTCAGTATCGTAGGTGTTAACGGTCCTGACTACAAGTTGACACGTCGCAGGTTTCTGTGGAATTTGGCAGGGATTCGCTAAGTTACTTGTGGTGCACAGATTTAGTTTTGGCACATGTTCAAAGCAAACACAGCATATTCTCTGATTGTTTTTTCAAAAATATCATAGAACGAAACGATTCTTCATAGTGCAATATTAGATAGGAATATACATACATAGTGTGTAAATCAGTATTGTATTTACTGTAACTTCTACTTTTTGTTGTATTCAACATATTTAGAAGGCTCTCCAAAATAAAAAAAAAAAAAATAGAAGGAAGAAACAAGAAAGTACTTTCTCCTTTGACTCATCTTTTTTTCTTATAACTTATACTTTGTTAGGCTTGTATTCTTGGGAAAGAAAGCTCTCACTATATTCCTAGACCAGACGGCAGTTTACTAATAAAAGAGAAGGAACTGACCGCATTGTCTTTCTTCACTTTGAAGGCAGTGACGAAATGACACTGGAGCACCGGTCAGGAGACCCTGGGCTCCTACCACCAGCCCACGGGAGGCAGCAGCCTGTGTGCTGAAAGAAGCATGACCTGTGAATGAGCAGGGGCAACAGTGCCTACAGGTGTGCAAGGCCACAGGTGTGCGAGGCCACAGGTGTGCAAGGCCACAGGTGTGCGAGGCCACAGGTGTGCGAGGCTACTGGAGGGCAAGACACACAGCCTGTGAACGCAATGCGCTCAGCGACTTTCGACATTTGTCTCCTGTCTGAGAACAGCGCGTCTCCTCAGAGCACGAGAAGAAAGCACAGCCAGACCATTCTGTTAGTGGAAAAGGAAGTTTTACTTGTCAGTCTGGAATCTTAAACAGTCTTGCGTAAGTTTGCTCATTTCAAACAATTTTATCCCTCGGTTCCTGTGGCAACATAAGATATTCCTCTAGAGCTCTTTTACAGAAGAGTCTTCGCTAAATCTGTGAATATGAAAGAGAACGGTTTTCCTAAAATTACTCAACACCAAAGTCCAGATAATGTCGAAGTGTGTTCTGTAACTTAACTGGGTGAATAAACACTTCAGGTGTTTTACATATTATTGTGAGTAAAAGGTACTATTTAGAATTTTTACCAACTTCAAACTGATAATAATTATTTTTGAATGTTGGAAAAATACATATTTTATATCATGAGGAAAATAAACAAAATTAAACATTCTGAACTTGATTTCCACCTTCAAATCTTAAGTTTCCTTATAGATACAAATTTTTCCATATTTATGTTTCCAAAATGTTAACTCTGATGCTAGATTTGACAGCAATCTATTCTGCTGTTTCCAAATATTGTACTTCTAAAATATGTATAATAATGAATGCAATGGCATTGATATTGTAAAATATTGATTTTATTTTTCATTAAGAGTTTTTGATTAAAAAATGAGCAACAGTGAATGTGATTACATTTTAAGTTTATAGAATTAATTACAAATTTCCAACCTTGAAATTATGTTCATTTTGTTTTTATTTAAAAAGAAGACGGAACCACAGCAAGGCTAATTTGTTCCAGACCTTTTAGTTAAATCAAAAGTGAAATAAACTATATTGGATGCTTAGTTGAAACTGATTGATCGATCTGTGCTGTAGCACTTATTTTTGTCCCATGTGTCATTAACTAAAACAGATGATCTTTTTCTCACGTTCCCTGCAGCAGCTTGAGCCTGTGTATTAGTCACAGCGAGAAAGCATCATCCCTTCAGACAGACGCCTGAGTCAGGCTATCTGACTCTCCATAAATTCGGTTCTTCACGTCTGCTGGAGTCACCTACCAAACTCGGCGACGCAGTCCACTGTGTTCCCTCCAGCTTGGTCTCCTAGGCCAGGCAAGGTGTACTTTTCTCCACGTGATCTGTAAGGCTAATGAAGGCTCCTTAGCAGCAGACCTCTCATCTAAGCAGATGATCTCCACACCCACTGGTGAACGGCAGTCTCTTTTCATTAAGATTTGTGTGAATGGATAGGAGTGTGCAATAGTATGTTCAGCACTGGGCTTCCACACAGTATTATATTTCAGTATTTTGAAATAAACTCATGGTATAAACAGAGTGTGGGACCTCTACATCTCTTTAGGGGCAGAGAGAACAGCAAAGTTGTTTTATTAATTTTTATTATCCATTTTGTGTCTGCCCAAGTCTAAGCCTTACTCATTGAAAATGGGTAAAAACTCCACCAGTGGCTGCAGCCATAGAAGGGAAACTGGACATGAGGACGAGCCATAGCTCACAGCAGCAGGTAGACCAGCAGCCCATCCAGAGCCCAGTCCTTCCCAGAGACAATGGAACACGTCCCAGGAGTGGACAGAGAGGGACTGGACGTGCGCTGCAGACTGAAAGGAGGGAGAAGCGAGTGCCCAGAGGACAGGGGTGCTGAATGGGGTGGGGTGCAGAGGTCAGGACATAGCAGACTAGAACTGTGCCCCACAGCCCTTCCGGGTCCAGAGTCTCCATGTGTGAGCTGGGAGGAGTGCAGGGCTGCATTTGGGCTGGGAGTGAACAGGACAGGGAGGGAAGACACTCCACTGGGAGGTTCTCCTCCTCTCTCTTTCTTTTTCTCTTTCTTTCTTTCTTTTCTTTTCTTTCGCATTCCTTTATCTTCCACCGCCTACCCCCAGCTTTCATTGTACACATATATGAGGGTGTCTGAATATGTGAAAAGGACAATAACAATTAAGGAGAATAAGAATTGATTAGTGCTTTAATATAAACACCTTTCATGGGCAGCCAGGGTAGCTCTCACCAAAATTCTGAATAGAGACTGAAACCTAAATTTACATTGCCTGTTAATGCATTATGACCCTCTCACAACTCCACTCAATTTCCAAATACGCTTCTCTCCTTTCTCATGTCTCACTTCCTGGCCTCAAATATTCTCTCAAACTTCTTTTGCACCACTCTTCTACTTAAGTTATAAAAAACATCAGCAAAATTCAGTCTACTCTTTCTTTCACTTTTTACTGCTTTTCTCTTCTGATCTGCCCCCTTCCTTTTTCCCTTCGTTTCTTCTTCTACCCACCATGTACCAGCGTACTTGTCAGTAGTAGTATCTAGTTTTTCTGAGTCATTGGAAGAAGGGATAAACTACTAAAGTAAGTTTTAATATACACAATTAATAAATGGTTGGATCTCACAGTGTTGATATAAACTGGGGACTCCCTCCTTGTAGCATGGTGAACCAGACTGTTCCCACAGGTGATCGCGTCACAGGAAACATGCTAACTGAGGAGGCCTCTGTGTTCGCAGTAGAGACTCTCCACTAGGATTGCTCCACAAGGCCTGGCACAAAACAACAATAGAAATATCACACGCCTCTAACACTTCCTAACTCTCCCAAGGCTGATATAATGAGCTGGGATGTGGAGAAAATAAAATAGGACACAACTAAAATATAGGAAGGGAAACAAAGAAACAAAGCAACAAACAAAAAACCCAGATGAGTAGTGTTGGAGACCACTATGAAGCAGCTCTGAGCAGGATTTAAAATTAACTAATTGGCTTTCTGTTTATCTGTGAGCCTGTCCTAGGCCTAGACCCCTTGCCTGGCAACAGGAGCTGATTCATAGTAAGTGAACCTCTATGGATCACTGGTCCTGGCTGAGGCCTGTAGTGGCCTCTGAGGCCAGAGATACCTCAAAGGGTAAGAGAAGGCTGCAGCTGAAGACGCTTGGTTCTAATCTAATAAGTAGGTAGAGACTGCAGCCGCAGATATCTCACACCTGCAGGTGTCTCACTCCCACCGTAAATGTCATCATGGAGATGAGATGATTCTCTTAAAATTGGCGCAATTTACTACTTGGACAAGTCCTTGAAGTGACTCCCAAGGTCCTGCTCACTCCCCTGCTTTCCTCAGTGTCCCCTCTGTTTGTTTATTATGGAAATAAATACGGACTGCACAGAGAAGCTCATTGTCTTAGCCCTCATCAGAGCCTCAGAGTCAAGAACTCAGGAGTGGCTCTGATCCCCCTGAAGCTCTAAAATCATACCACTTGTCTCATTTATTTAAGCTTTCACCGTACACTTATTTGGGAGATTGGGGATCTAGGCAAGGTCCCCGATAAGTAGGGTGTTCAGGGAGCTCAACTATGATATAACTAAGCAAGTAAAAGCCCTCATAGATACAATGATTGGTAAGCTGTAAAAAGAGCCAAATAAATCTGGGTGAATTAATGAAGATGATACAAGACATGAATGACCACTTCAAGTAAAGAATCAGAGTCTGCAAAATAATACGAAAGAGAAATCTAGGACATACAAAAAATTCTGTCAATGTGAGGAGTTAGAATGTGAAAAGTTAGAATCAGAGCTGGTAGATAGAGTTGGTGCAAGAAACAGCTCAGAGAAGACCACGGAAACCAAACCCAATGGTTCCTAGATGACAAAGAATAATAACCCAAGAATAACAGTGGTCAATGGGCACTCAAAAGAGAGCCCAAAATGTTTAAAAATTCTACACACAGAAATCATAGCAAAAAATGCTTCAAGTATAGGGCAAGATTCAATTTACAAACAGATCGGGCATTTAGAATGCTGAATAGCCATGATCTGAAAAGAAATTCCCCATGACATGTCTTTGTTAACATCCCAGAAGCTCAAGACAAAGAGAAAATTTTAATATCTGTTAGATAAAAGCAACAAATAATGTATAAAACAAACATTCAAATTGCACCATATTTCACAACTTAAACCTTATGTGAAATCTTTCAGGGACTCAAACAAACCAAAAAACACCTTATCATGCAACATTATCTTTTAATATTGATGAAGAAATATGATTACCATGACAATGAGCACCTTAAAAAATTCAGACTCTTAATTAAGCCAGCACTACAACCAAAGCCCAAACCATAAAAGAACTGAAAGAATTCAATATATCATACGGGGTGATGAGCTGAGTAAAAGAAAAAATAAAAGAGAGAGAAACAGAACAAGAACGCAATGACAAGTGTCAGTACACAGCATTGAGTAAAACTCCTAAAGTAGAAAGTATTAACTCTCCATTCGAAAGACACAAATTGGCAGATTGAATCAAAAAATAAAATTCAACAGTATGCACCACATAAGAGACACATCTAAAAAAAAAAAAAGACACACCTAAAAAAAAAAGAGTGAGAAACACACCTAAAGAGAAAGTAAAAGATAGAGACACACTTAAAAAAAGAGAAAGAAAAAAAGAGACACACCTAGTCTGTAAAAAAGCTCATACACTAAAAATCAAAACCATATTCCATTGTATAGGAGCCCAAAAGGAAGCAGGGTAACTATCATATTTTTAGACAAAAGTGAACATCAAGCCAAAACTGCATCAGCCCTCTGTTCAAGAGACTGAAACAAAACAACTACATACCTGTAAGCGAACAATTACAGAAAGAGGTAACAAATGTGTGTGTGTATACATATACATAAATATATATATATATATATATATATGCGTATATATGACATATGGGTGAACCTAACTTTAAAAAACAAACACTAATGGACATAAAAGATCACATAAACATCAACATGATCATACTGGCAGAATTTAATACTCCACTATCACATTGCCATTTAGACAAAACAATAAGAAAAAATCCAAATTCAACCACATATTTGACCAAATGGATTTAATAAAGAGATTTCTAACCAATAATAGAATGCATATTCTTTCAGCAACACATAAGTTTCTCCAAAATGTACCATATAATATGCTACAAGGCATGCTTAAATAAATAAGAATCAAAATGATCCCATGCCTATAGTCAAATCAAAGCATAGTTAAGCTAGAAATCAATGGCGAAAGCAATCACAGAAATGATGTATAAATATGGAGATTAAATGAATTCCAGATAATCAATGGGTCACAGAAGAAGTCAAGGAATAGGCTAAAATTTCCCTGGAGTGGAGTCAGGATGGCATTGCGTTGCCCCAAAACCTTCGAGGCAGTTATTCCAGTCCCAAGGGGAAAGTTCATAGCTGTGAATGCCCACATCAGAAAAAAGAAGCTGTCGCAACTCAGTAACCTAATATCCTAGAAAAACCAATGAGTCCAAATCCAAAGCATATACAAGGAAGAAAGTTTTAAAAATTGCAGTATAAATTAAAGAAATTGAGACTAAGAAAGCAATGCAATCACAGGATGAGAGTTGGTTCTTTGAAAAGATAAACAAAATTAAAAAAAACCCTCAGTCAAACTTACAAAAAGAAGGAAGAGGCCCACAGCAACATTGTTAGAAACGAGATCGGTGAAACTGAGAAGTGCATATTTTCCAAACATGTAGGAATTATCAAAACTGAGCCAACAAGACATAAAAACAATAAACAGTCCAATAAAATGCAATGAAATTGAGACAATAATAAAAAAAATGCCACCACAAAGAAAAGGTCAAGACCTGATAAATTCACTGCTGAATCTTACGGGAACTTCAGGGAAGAATTAATGACAATAGGCCTCAAATTCTTCCACAAAAATTGAAAGAGAATGAACACTAACAAATTCATTCTTTGATGCTAGCACTGCCCTCACATCAACACCAGACAAAGATGCAATAAAAAAAGATAACTACAGAAGAGTTTTCTCTGTGAACATAGATACGAATCCTTAACAAGATATTTGCAAAGAAAACACAAGTTAATAGAAAGGGGATGCAACGATGGTTCCACATATGCAAATCAGTAGATGTAATTAATCACATAACCAGGAGGATAAAAATCATGAACATCACAACAGATGTGAAAATCCTTTGACAACATGTACTTTGGTATTGAAAAATCCTGGAGAAAAGTTAGCATAAAAGAACTTTACCTTAATATGATAAAAGCCATTTATGAAAAACCTACGGCCTACATCACAAAAAATGGGAAAACTGAATGCATAATCTCTAAAATCAGAAAGAATATCAGGGTCTCCATGCACCTCTGCTGCTCAAGACAGAGCACAGAACATCAGCCACAGCAATTGGGCAAGAAAAATAATGGGATTAGAATTGAGAAAGAAGTCAGACTAAGCTCATTTGTAGCTGGCATGACTCTTTACATGAAGGATCCAAAGAAGTGCACCAGAGCACTCTTAGGACTAATAAACACATTCAGGAACGTAGCAGACTGCAAAATAAACACACAAAATTAATAACGTTCTTAGACACTAAGAATGAACCCACTGAGAAACAAAATAAGAGCACAACTCCATTTACTGTGGCTTCGGAATGAACCTACTTAAGGAAGGGAAAGACTTCAGCAACAAAATAATATGACTCTGCAAAAACAAAACAAAACAAAACAAAACAAAAAAACCATTGAGTAGAACACAAGAAAATGAAAAGAAATCCCCTGTTCTTGGATAGGGAGACCAAACAGTCAAATGGACATCTTGCCAGAAAATGATGTAACTCCCATCAAACTAGCATCAGCTTTATTTCCTCTTACAAAATTAGAAAAACAATTCTAAGTCTTCCATGGAGCAAGGAGAGGCCCACAATAGCCAAAATATTGTTGTGCAAGAAGCACAAAGATCCCAGGCCTCGATTTACACTGCAAAGCCAGAGCAGTAAACACCACCCGGTAGTGGCACAAAAACAGATACACTGCAGTGTGGAATGAAATAAACCTTGCAGAAACAACCCAAAGCACCACCAGCCATCTGATTTTTGACAAATGGATCAATAATATGTGTTAGAGAAAAGATGGCCACATTAACAAACAGTGCTGGGAAAATTAATTATCCACTTGGAGAAGAATGAACTTTGATCCATATTTCTTAACATGCAATAAAATCTAATAAAATGAATCAAGTAACTAAATATAAAAACAGAAACACTGACCATATGAGGAGAAAAAATTGGTAAAATTCTTAAAGACAAAAGCATAAGCAAAGACTTCCCGAAAAGACCTCCAGTTTCACAAGGTATAATGCCAACAACCAGCAAATGAGATTCCGAGAAATTAAAAACATTCTGAACAGGGAAGGAAACAGAGTGAAGAGACAAGCTACTAAACGGGAAAATTTTACCATCTACTCCTCAGAGGACTAACATCTAGATATTGCATATAAAAAACTAAAAATTAAGACCCCCAAATTAAAGACCCAATCAAGTTATAGGCATTTGAAATGAACAGATATTTCACCAAAGAAGGAATACGAGTGGCCACCATACACATGAAAAATGTTTGGCATCTTTGGTTATTAGAGAAATGCAAATCAAAACACTCAAAGTCCACCTTATTCCAGTAAAAATGGCCACTATCAAGGGCTCAAAAACAGCAAATGCTGGTGGGGTTTTGGGAGAAAATGAACTCTTCTACACTGTTGGCGGGAATACAGTACAAAGTAGTAAAATCTGTATGGATATTTTACACAAATGTAAAGGTCGAATTCTATTTGATCAGGCTATACCTCTCCTGAGTATCTTTCTGAAAGAGCTAAAGTCATTATGCTACTAGGAGACATGCACGCTCATTGTTATGGATTGAAAACTGGTGGTCAACTTAGCACCAGCTGAATTAATTCAGCTGGTGTTGAGTAAAGATGCTCCACCTGAAGAAAGTTGCCAGCAAAACAGAAACGTGAAGAAGAAGAACTAGGCGTTGTGGGTTCTTTCAAGAGTTGCTGTTGGAGCCGCTGGTTCTCCTGGAGGTGCTTGTCACGCTGGCTTCCCCAATATGGACTCGGCCCTTATCATTGGAGGAGCTCTGGACCTCATCAGTGAGAGTGGCTGTGGTTCACGTTGCGGGAGCTCTGCTCCTCACATTGTGCATCGCTTCCTGGCTCCGGAGGGGAGGCTGTGTGCTGGAGAAACTTGTCACGCTGGGCTTCCTGACCTGTGCTGGACTGTTCTCCATCGTCGGAGGAGCGTGGGACCTCATTGCCATTGGGGATGGCTGTGGTGCTCTTCAGGGCAGCCCTGCTTCTTCTTTTGAGCGTGACTTCTCAGCTCCCATGTAGAACCCTCAACCCACTGCACAGCTCCTTCACCCCGCTGGCATAGACTTCCTAGTTCCACCGCTGACCTTTGGCCTTCCTGGCACAGAACCGTAAATAGACTGATGTGAGTCCTTATTGTGGGCGCTGAGATTTCCAGTTGGATTTGTGGGAGGCATTGTCACGTGTTTTGGGTCCTAGCTGGACTCTTGCAAGACATTGCTGTGGGATCCAGGTCCTCAACTAACTATTCTGGGTCTTAGTGTTGTGGACAGATTTTCCTGCACTTTCTTGTGTTCATCTGGGTGATATTATAAAACAGTATTATGAACTCTGTGCCCTGTATGCAGTTGTTCTCTCTGTGTAACCCCTGACTGCAGCACTCATGTTTATTGCAGCACGATTCACAGTGGCTGAATCATGGAAGCAGCTCATATGCCCATAACACGCGATGGGTAAGAAAGTGTGGGACACGTGCACAAAGCAGAACCACTCAGTCATGAAGAAGAGTAAACTACAGTCAACTGTGGGAAGACGGGTGGATCACGAGAGCATAAAGCTAAGTGAAATGAGTCAGTCACAAGTAGGTAAATAGGACACTGCTTCTCTGAGACATGATACATGTATTACAAAGAGCAAAACAGAAATCCACACTAAGAAAGAGGGAGGCAGATTTTACAGGGTTAGGGGGAGTGGTGGAGGAGAGGGAAGGAGTCAGAGTGCATAACTGATCAAGGCTGCAGAGCACAATGGGATTGCCATGGACTGCACACCTGTACTGGCAAGGAAGGAGGGTGGAAGGAAGGAAGGAAGGAAGGGAAGAAGGAAGGAAGGAAGGAAGGAAGGAAGGAAGGAAGGAAGAAAGGAAGAAAGGAAAGAAGGAAGGAAGGAAGAAAGGAAGGAAGAAAGGAAGGAAGGAAGGAAGGAAGGAAGAAAGGAAGGAAGAAAGGAAGGAAGGAAGGAAGGAAGGAAGAAAGAAAGAAAGAAAGAAAGAAAGAAAGAAAGAAAGAAAGAAAGAAAGAAAGAAAGACAGACCTCTGGACTGCTAATATTTTAACCCAGGGAGAACAAGTGGACATTTTACAAATAAATTGCTACTAATATATTGCATGTGTGTTAATTGATATTAAAAATACTGAAACAATATTACATCTTCTTTTACTAAAAGTTTGTGGCAGTGATTTGATTGTATTGTGATAGTTTTGTTGAATAAGGTGAATGATAAAAAATGTTTCAGACACTACATTAGAGAATAATCTTTCCTGATGCATATTATTTGCTGGTGATGGAAGGAAACCCAAATGAAACCATTCCTTTTATCCCTTTGGACACTGATAAGGCTTTCTGCAGAGTCAATGGAATGGAGAAAGTGTTAAAAGTCAGCTGTTTAATGAGCTGTGGTGAAGTGAGATTTCATCAAAAGGAGGTGATTCATGCTGTACAATAACAGAGATTTACTATGTCTGTAAAATTGCTAACAAAATTGCAGAGAGAAAAAAAATTCAACATTTGTGACTAATTCAAAAGAAATTTTCAGTCACTAATACCTCTTAATATTATTTACTGAAAATACATTTATTTTTCTAGTGTCACCACATTAGAATTACTGCTGTTTATGGTGGTGAGGAGCAAGGATTTCTACCATCATGATAAGTGTGCCAGGTGTTTTAATAATTCATGTTGTTTCCTGCCAGCAACTTTCAGACACTCAGAATCATAAAGAAAAATTAATCACATATGTCAGGGTTGTCGATATATTAAAAGTAATTTCTCAAATTTACTCAGTCTGATTTTTTTTTAATACTGGCATTGTAAGGAACAAAGAGGAGTAGTATGGATTTCAAGAGGAAATTGGTTAAAAGGTTTACTTGACTGGTTTTATTCTGTTTTGTTTTGCTTGAGTTTGCTAAGTCTGATGGTATGGACGACTACTGTGAAGATAGCAGGATATATTACGATAGCCATTGTTGATTTCCTATTGTTCTGTTTTGAAGTTCTGTACTACTTTCACTGCTGTGTTTTGATTGGCTTTGTTCTGTTTTGTTTTGTTGGGTTTTGTTCTCTTTAAAATAAAAAAAAAAGTAGGAAAGTATGCATTTTTGGTAAGGCCGTTACTGTGTGAATGAAAACCACCCGCCCAAAGCCTCTGTGCGCACAGTGTGCTCTGGAAGGCGCCAGGCTCCAGGGCGCTGTGCTCAGGCTGCTCCCCGCGCGCTGTGCCGCGAGCCTGCCCCGGTGTGAGCGGCCGTCCTCCTCCTCCTCCTCCGGGACGCCTGGCCACGTGGCTCCCGCACGGCGGCCGACACCCGGGGCTGAAATGTTAAAACCGCTCTGCGGTACGCTGCGGGGTCAGGTGCTGTGTGGTGGCAGCGGAGTAGTGAGCTCTGGTGTAGTTTATCAACACGGGTATGTGCTCGAATATCTGTCTTTAAAAAGTCAAGGAGAAACAAAAGTGAAAACAAAATGAAAAACGGGCAAAAGAATGAGAAAAAAGCCAAGTTCTTGTATCTCATGAGAATGTGAGAAGGAAAGAAAATTGTTTCTAGCTATCAATGAAGCACTTTGGGAAAACTAATTTAAGTGGTTTGGAACAGCAAACCTCTTCAGTCATTTCAATAGGACCCTCAAAATTCTGGATATATTAATACATATATACTATATATTCTACATTCCATATAATACATATATGTAATTTGTGGCATACATACATGTAACTTTATATAGAAAATAAAATTGCAGAAATCAGTGTTTATAATATGAAAACATGAAATAAATACTGCAATTGTCAAAGATGTTATTAAACTAATAAGAAAGTAGGGTAGTTCAGAATAGGTTTTGAGGACTGAATATTTAAACCTTTAGTTACATACTGTGAATACTGAAATAACTTCCTAATTGCTATGAAGCTCATTAATATTCTGTAGAACAATAGATTTGCAATGGATGTGACTTTATGTTTTACCACTCAAATATCTATAAAATAACCTGGAATTTTAGAGGGGCTCCCCCTATGAAATAATATTTACCAAAGATGCGTTATACAACATGAGTGACTCCTAAGTGTCTCTCAAGCAATGGCATGAAAAGTACATTTCAGAGGTCCCAGTTTTCTATTAAAGTTCACACATATTGGTTAGCATCACCTGCTTATAAATGAAAAGTTCTTCCTTTAGGCTCTTCTGCTGCTCAGTTATCACATCGGGGCAAGGCCCGCGCGCCTTGGGGCCCTCCTCCCCGAGAGCGAGCTCCGCAGTACCCGCAGACCCGCCCTCTCCGCAGCGCCGGGTGAGCCGTGCCGGCCCCACACAGCCTGACTCGCGCCTGGCTTGCCCCCTTGTTCCACATTTTCTGCGATGATGCTTCGTCTGTATTTGTTGAACATGCCCTTCCAGTTCTGGTGCTCTTGGTGATGATTTTTTTGATTCATTTTATTTCATTTATATTTTCTTTGCTATTAGTGTTTACTTGCCCTACTGTTTTGATTTTACAACAGAAATCAGAGGGTCAATTCCTGCTCACTGTAATAATGTATTTCACATATTTAGAGTTCTTAAGAGAATTATTCTATGAGAAATTATTTTAAAAATAATTTCCTCTTCCTCATCATAGATAGGGAAAAAGTTTTCGAGTCTTTAGTGAGACAATTCAGGCAATATTAAAAATCACACATTAGAACATGATTTCACATATATTAAGGATTTTATCTAGTTCATATTTATTAATATAGTCTCTTGAAAAAAATCAGCATAATTTCTAATCAATTTCCATAGATTCTTTGTTAAGTATGCAAAGTTGACTGAAGCCAAAATAGCTGTCAGCTCTGAAAAGTTCATATTTATTAAGGAACTCTGATAGAATATAGTGACTAAGTATTTTGGTCAAAAGGAATGATAGTAGTATTTTCTGTTTTATTATTCTTGTAAAAGTCTCTCTCACATATACAAAGAAAGAGTACTACTTATATAAAATTGTAAAATGGAGCTGGGGATTTATCTTAGTGGCTTAAGCACCTGCCTGGCAGGTACGAGGTTGAGAGTTCAATCCCTGGTACCAAAATAAATAAATAAATAAAAAGTAATAAAATTTTAAAATAAATTTTTAAATTTGTGTTGAAAATAAGCTTCTACATGAATCTTGTAAAAACCAATAAATAATAGTATGCTTTCTATTTGTCTATACATATTTTAACCTTATATTTTAACAAGGCTTTCTATTATGTGCCACTGAACTGACATTTATTATTATATTTTATCTGTAACAATCTGCTCTACTGATGACTTATCTCGCGACTTTAAAAATTGAAATGCAGTATTGAATATTGAATATTATTAATCAATAAAATATAATTAATGAATAATCAATAAATTTACTATATTGCATATACTCAACAATAAATATTTGTGACTACCACTAAAACTATGTCCTTGTTCAAAAGACGTGATGTTAGTATTGATGGGTTTAATTCAGACTCAACTGTTACTGCTGTAAATATTTCAAATTTGATATGAGCCTCACATTTCTCTTATTGGTTGTATTTCCTTAATTAAATGAAATGTTACATTTGCGCTTCTGAAACCATTTCTGACAATCTCAATATGAAAAGGTCTAAGCAGCACTGAACTTTCCGTAGTTCCTACCTTGGGTATTTGTGCTGCTTCAGTGGAGTGCAACTGAATTTCTGTCTACGCAGAGTGTCATTGGAAGCTTTGCACAGAATTCTGCATTCCCAGTTTTTAAATATCCTCTAAAGGCATCTCTGTTTTTATAATTTGAATTTAGAAAGTATTGAAATGCTGCACAGAGAAGATATTGATAGAGCTCCAGCTTTTCTTTAGAGAGGCCTAATTTACACTGAAATGTTAGCACTTTTTTTCTCAGTAAATGAATTTTCTATATTCTCATGAATTCTGGGTATGTCAAGCAATTAGAGGTACATTTGCTTTGACCCAATACTTCACAGTTTCTTGTGACGAATCTCTAAAATATTTGTTATTTGATGGATGTGCTTTGTGTCTTAATTAATAGAAAACGTCTGTGAAGTAAGAGGTATGTTCAGCTGAATGTGTTTTGTGTTGTATCCCCGACATAACCTCAAATCCAAAAGCTACGCTATTCGTAAATGCTCTGAGGAAATGGTGTCTCCAGACGCGATGTGCACCAGGTGCGCCCGGTGCAGACCCACGCGGCGACTGTCAAAGGCTGCCCTATTGATCTGGTATCATCCATCAGGCTGCTCTTCTTCTGCACAGGACATAGACAGGGAAATTCAGCCTCTATCTCTATATTTAATGATTTTTCCAACAACGTTGTTACTTTCAAAGACATAATAGCTAAACTGCAGCAGCTCAGTCGGTACCTGAAAATTAAAACAATAGGAATAGTTCTGATTTAGGGAAAAGAAAAACCAAGGAAATAGCTCAAATTTGCATCATCACGGCCCTGGTTGGGAAGGGCTGGTGCCCCGGCCACCCGCAGAAGGGCTCTGCTGCCCGGGACGACTCATCCACTGACTGATTTGGGGACGACGAAGGGTGGGTCCTCTGTGCCCAACAAAGTCTGCGATGGAAGGTCTGTGATGAGCCGGCCCCTACTGCGAAGCTGTCTGCACGGTCGGCTGAATTTCTCAGGACAGTGCGGGCGGAGGCTCACCTTTCCTGCAGAGCCCTGCCGCTCGCTTCCACAGCCGCAGACCCCGCGTGGGCGTGGTGTGGGCGCATGCGCAGTGAGGAGTCTCTGCGCCGCTTTCTTTACCCAGCCTTGGGGTGCTGATGCTACATGTGACGCTGCACCAGGGGGAACTCAGCTCTACTCAGGAACTTGGAGAAGATGTGTTCCCACCAACGCAAGGTTCATATTAAAATTGTAACTCCGAGTGACGGTTAGTCATGGTGTGTCCCTTTGAATGGAGTAAGAAAGGCTTAGCGGACGGCTGGAAGCTCCCGCTGACTCCCACCGTGGACTCCGCTGCTCCCGACCCTGCAAGCCGACCCCGCAGATCCCTCCTTTAGTTAGACATACCTTCCTGCTTATTCTGTTTATCTGGAGAGCCCATCTTAGCCCTGACCCATTCCTAACCTACCCCACTCCCTTACCCGTGGCATTTCTCCATAAACAGCTCAAGAAGTCTTGCGTTCTCCTCCCAGAAGGAGAAAACACAGTAAAAATCCTTGAAGTCGCTCAGAAGTCAAAGGTACAGAAAAATAGGAGCTTACTGTTCATTAGCACCCAGAACAATTGCTGGTGCGCGGGAGCAGGAAGGCAGTAGTGACTGTGTTTATCGCTGAAAATACAATGCAAGCACATAATAAAGAAAATGTTGCATTTCTTTTTGAAAAATATATTTCATGTCCAACATTGCGTGTTAATCTCAAAAATGTCATCTTTGGCAATTTTAACAATTGAAATAATAACAATAGGTCTGATATGTCACTCTTCTGCATCATTCAGATCAATTAAAAATTTCGTGTCCTCCAAATGGTTTGTGAACCCTTCTTGCCAACACCTGCTTTCACCTTCTCTCTGAGGTTTGCTGTGAAAATTTATCCTGAAAAGAAATTTTGGGGTTGAAAGCTTGGGGATTGTTATGGTTAATACATTGTGTCAACTTGAGAAGTTTAGAAGTTTAACTGAGAGACCCAGCAAAGGAAGTCAAGGAGATCTGTGGATGCTACACCCACCCTGGAGGCCGGAGGCGCTGTGTACAATATAGGGGAGAAAAAGAGTCTTGCTCTGGCCCCCTTTTGGCCCTGGCTGCCTTTGCCTGCTGCTGCCTTGAAGTGTTGCCCCAGTGCCGTGCCACCCTGCCCTGGAGCCTGCTGATTATGGACTGAAACCTCCAAAAATTGTAAGCTAAATAAACCTTTTCTTCCCTAATTTTGAGTGTCAGGTGTTTTGTCTCAGCAAGGAGTGAAAAGTAACCAAAACAGGGCTCATGAGGAAAGTATTTTTCATATATATGTGATTTAACAATATAATTTAAATTCTTCTTATCATTATTTACATTTAAAGAGCAAAACATATCTGCAGATCATGTGCACTGCTCAGATTTTCATAATGTGGCAAGAGAGAGGTGTCCTTCTGTAGGTGATGTGTGTGTTCCAC
>RJWM01006190.1:74522-86245 GCA_004363535.1 Dasyprocta punctata | reverse complement strand
AAAAAAAAAAAAAAAAAAAAAAAAAAAAAAAAAAAAAAAGAATTGAAGTAGTAGAGCCAGAAGATGTGAAGAGTTTGCAGTTTCACCAAAAAGGGATGAATACAAAGTTGGGGCAATGGAGAGAAAGTGATTGCTGAGAAGATTAGCATTAAAAAGAAATCAAATATTTTGCATTAGCACAATAGGAAAGATGGCTTGAAGGCATCACAGAATTGTTCAGACTTCACTGACTATGCACTGAATCTTCTGAAAAACATGAGCCAAAGTAAACCTCTCTTGCTTTAGGTTGGGGTATCAGGTATTTTGCTTCAGTGATGGGAAAGTAAATACAAGCTCTTACTTTTACTCTCTCCAATCTGCTGTTAAAATCATATGGTGAATTCTTCATTTCAGACATTGAATGTTCAGTCCAGCATTTCATTTCTTTAAAAGAAAAGGGTGTGTATGTGTAATTTTTCTGTTGAGATTTCATTTTTGCTACTCATTATGATTATATTTTTCTTTAATTCTTCCTATGGCTTATATCTAGATGTCCCCCCTCCAAAGCCTCATGCCCTCATAGGTGAAGGTTTGGCTGGGTGTGTGAAATTGGATCAAAGCAGTGATATGTGGATTAGCCCACTGATTGGCTTAGTATAGTTTTGGGTGTGGATAATAGAAACCCTACTCGAGGTGGGGCTGAATGTATTTACTGAAGACAGAAGTCCTACCCTGGGTGTAGTCTGGGTAGGATATAAAGGGAAAGGGAGGCTCACTACTTGCTACTTCCTGATTGCCATTCCAAGAACACTTTTATCTCTGTGATTTCCCTCTGCCATGTGCTACCCAGCCTTGGAGTCAGCTGACTATGGACTAAAACCTTCACAAATTGTGAGCTAAAATAAATTTTTCCCTCTTTAATGTTTGGATGTCAGGTATTTTTTCCTAGCAATGAGAAAATTGACTAAAACACTCCTCAAACACATATATAATCACTGCCTTGAAGTCCTTATCTACTAGTTTCAACATCTAGATCATCTCAGTCTGTTTCCATTGAAATCTTTTATTTTTGTGGTAACATTTTCATACCTCTTGATATACCTAGCAATTTATTATTGTAGGCTATAAATTGCAAGTGATACATTATAAGAAGTCTAGATTATGCTATTTTCCTTTAAAGTGTTGCATTTTGTTTTGGCAGGTAGTTAATTCATTAGTTTTTCCTCCATTCTGTTTTAGGTTTTGCTATGGTAAGTCTAAAGTAGCTTTTGCTTTGAGTCATGACCCTTATTCCCAATGCATAACTTTTTTGGGGTCTCAACTGAATGCTAAGATGACACATGGCTGTGATACAGGGTCTCTCCACTGCAGCTGGAATAATGACTCACAGCTCTTCTTCCCAGTTCATCTTAGTCATTCTCTCTCAAAATCTCAGCTTGTGCATGTGCTACCCAGTTCTTGACCAAAACAAAAACAAATATCCCCACCCAACAGGAACACAATTACAGTTTATGGGTTGAATTTTAGTCCTCTGAAAAGATACATCTAAGTCCTAATCATTTAATTCCTCAGAAAGTGGTCTTTATTTGGAAACAGGGTCTTCACAAAGATGATTAAATTAAAATGAGGTCATTAGAGTAAACCTAATCCAATATAACTGATTTTCTTATAAAAAGTCATGTTTACCCTTTTAAGGAAGGGAAATTTGGACACAGACACACATATACAGGGAGAATGGCATGTGAACACGGTATGATGATTCTCCAAATCAAGGAAGATTGCCAGAGAAGTACAAGAAGGTAGGAGTATGCCATGGAACATATTTTTTCTCACATCTCAGAAGGCAATCCTGAAAATAACTTGATTCCAATTTCTAATCTCCATAACTGTAAGAAAATGAACTTCTGTTGTTTAATGTTTTAGGCTGTTCTGTATGGGAGATTCTGATCAGAGCTCAGAAGACCAGAAAACTGGTAAAGATCAGGGTAGGGAGGTTGTTGCTGGGAAGAAGGACTGTACTGGTTGTTGGAGTCCAAATAATGTGTGTTGTGGCTTGGTAGAAGAATTTGTTTGCACTTTGTTTGTGTCCAGATACTTTGCCTGAGACTGAGATTGAGACTAATTAATCTAGCAGAAGAAATTTCAAGGTGGTTGAGTGTTCAGGCTGTGGTATAACTATTGTGGCTTTTACTGAAATCTATGTTGAGAATCAAGAGCAAAGAGCCTGCAGGGTGATTTAAAATGTTGTGAGTTTGGCCAGATAGGAAGCTCCAGTAAAGCTGGGGACTACAAAGATAGAACTGAGGAGACTGTGATTGCTGAGAAGAAACAGGAGAATATAAAAGATGGCCTGAGAGCATCACAAGAAGCAGCAAGTCTTCACCCTTTGCAACCTCAAAACTGCAAAGGTGAAACACTTTGCTTTGAGGAGAAAGCCACAGAATATCATGTTCCAGAAAGGTGGCAACTGCACCATGTTCCAGAATGGCAGCAGCACAGAAAATTCGTTCCTCAGAATTGAACTCAGAGTGTCCAGTGATCCAGGCACTTGTCCCCTATAACCAAGAGAGAGGAAAGCCTGGCCACTGCTCCAGCTAGCAGCAGACCTTGGAATCATCCACATGGTGCTAGTTTCAGGCACATACAGAATGCAAGAGTTATGGAATTTAAAAGACTTCCACCTTGATTCAGAAGGCCTGGCAAGGCAGATAGTGTGTCCCTGAGAAGTCAGTGTGGGAAGTTGTGAGTGTGAAGCCAAAGGCGCAGTGGAGACCCCAGAAGTTTTGAAAAGCCAGGAACATGAATTGTCTGAGGAAATCTGCAAGGAGGGAGCAAAGCAGACCAAAGAGAGAAGCCATGGGCGCTATTACCACCAGAGGTGCCATAGGGGTGGAGTCACTCAAACCCTTTAGAACTCATAATTTGCCACAGATTGCTTAAGATGCTGTATGTGGAACTACAGGACTTAACGTTTACCCTGCTGGGTTTTGGATTTGCTTTGGTCCCAATTCTTTGTATCCCCATTTGAAACTTTTGGAATGAAAATGTTTATCTTGTGCCATTGAATGTTGGAAGTGTTTAACTTTTCATTTGTACAGGGGCTTTCAATTTAGAGTTGTCTTAGATCTCAGAAGAGACTTGGGACTTGGACTTTCCAGCAATGCTGAAACTATTAGGACTTTGACAAGTCTTAAATATGGACTAAATGCCTTTTGCATAAAGGGCTGTGCATGAGTCTTTGGGGGGCTAGTTCTAATGTAATGTTGATAGACTTAATACTGGTTTTTAAGGATTGTTAAACCTGTGTTATAACGTTCAAGTTGTGAAGTGACAAAAATAATTATGTTTTTGTATTCATAGACTGGATTAAAGACATGTGTCTGGTTGCCAAGTCGACAAGGGTTGGATTGTAATGCTTGATACATTGTGTCAGCTTGAGACGTTTAATGAAACAATTCAGCAGGCAGCCAGGGTCCTCACTTTGTAAACATCCTCATCCTGTGCAAGAGGAGGACACCCAGATGCTGTGAGCGCTGCATCCACCCTAGGAGGAAGTAGCGTTTACAATACAAGGGAGGAAAAGAGGCTTGCTCTTCTCGCTTTCTTGCTCTTGCTACTTTTGCTGTCTTCTGCTGCCTTGAAGTGTTGCTGCTGTGCCATGCCATGTTTAACTAAACAACTCAGCAGGGAGCCAGGGTCCCCACTTTGTAAACATATTCATCCTGTGCAAGAGGAGGGCACCCAGATGGTGTGAGGGGAGTAGCATGTTTACAATATAAGGGAGGAAAAGAGGCTTGTTTTTCCCCCTTTCTTGCTCTTACTGCTTTTTCTGTCTTCTGCTACCTTGAAATGTTGCCCCTGTGCCATGCCACACTGCCTTGGAGCCAGTTGATTACAGACTGAAACCTCCTCAAACAGTGAGCTAAACAAACCTTTTCTTCTTTAATTTTGGATGTCATGTATTTTCTGTCAGCAATGAGAGAAAAGTAACCAAGATACCCACTTTGTGGCTGTGGCACATTGTTGCAGCAGCCCTTGCAAATGAATATATCCTCATACATAGAACTTTGGGTCCCCCTCTATGTGACTTCCTCCAACGTTGTAAGCCAACTCTACAAGCACCATTTACTTCAGAGCAAACTTGGACCTTTGCTCTCTTAGCTCATCAGGTCAGCTGGGCTCTGTTTAGGTTTCACTTTCTGTGCTGCAATTGAGAAGTTGTCTCTAGTCATGAAGCTGGTGAACATAGGATTGAGATTCTCTGGGATTATACACTGTCTAATGCCTGAAAACAGTTATGTAGTACATTTTATTCAGTTGTGTAGTGGTGTATGGTGAAAACCCATGCCAGTATTTGCAACTCTGTCATGCGCAGAAATGAAATTTCTATCCTAAATTCTCTGTTTGAGTTAACTTATTTAATCTTGTCAGCACTTGTGTTAGTTGGTTTTCCAACACTATGAGAAAATATCTGAGACAGTTAACTTACAAGGGAGAGGATTTATTTCGGCTCATGATTTCAGAGATTTCAGTTCATAGTCAGTCATTTGACTCCATTGTTTTTGGGCCTGGGATGAGGTAAGCACTTCATGGAGGGGAGTGTGTGATGGAGCAAAGTTGCTCATCTAGTAGCCGGGAAGGAGGGAAAAAGAGACACACACACACAGAGAGAATGAGAGATGCAGTTGGGCTCCCAATATTCCCTACAAGGCCATATCCCCAGTGACCTAAGTTACTTCCACTAGGCCCCATCTCCTAAAGGTTGCACCACCCTGCAATATTGCTGCAGGCTGGGGAGCAAGCCTTTAATACATGGATCTTCCAGGGACATTCCAGATCCAAAGTATAGTATTGCAACCCTAAAAGATAGGTTTTTTATTCTCATGTTTTCACAGATGAAACAAAAATGAAAACAAAAAACAAACAAGAAGAGACTAACTTGTTCAAAGACATATAATTTGCAATGTGAAGCTGGATTTGGATCTGATACAGTCCTGTGTACCATCCTGTTGTCTTATAGCAATCAATGCTCAATGAATGCATTTGGAATGAATCAAGAGATAGTGGTCTCTTCTGCATTTGTTGTCCATTTGCCTTGTGTTCCACCTGCCCAGGAAGGTGCCAACCTTATGTGAGTCCAAAGTCTCTTTTGCATCCAAACTGCTAGATGTGCTATAGAAAATGATACTTCTTAGCAGACTGACCTCCTACTAAGTTACCAAGTTATCTGGGCCTTCAACGATATCTATGGGAGATTGGTTCCAGAACCCTACTTGCCCTAAGGTAACAAAATCCGTGGGTACTCAAGTCCCTTATATAAAATGAGAAGTTGCATATAACCTACACAATAGGCTAGTGTATTTTAAGTCATCTCTAGATTACTTATACAGGCTTATACAGTGCACATACATTATATAAATAATTGTTTTACCTGTACTGATTAGAGAATAATAACAAGAAAAAAGTCTGCACATATTCATTGCAAACAGAAATTCTTTCAAAAATCTTTTAAATCTATGGGTATAGAGCCCATACAGATGAGAGCCAACTGTAATTCTTTGTTTCCCTAGTCGTTGCCTCCCATTTAGCATAGTGTTCTCGCTTCAGATCTCAAACATCTGCACCTACCTACTCCATTTTTCAACTGTGAACTCTATTTCCTACTCGTCTCTGCAAATTTGACTTATTTTGGCACCCATTCTTGCCTTTTCTTCTACTGTCAAAATATTTAGTGTTTTTCTATCAAAGCCTCTTCCACTTTCAGTTACCACCCTGTGTCCTTCTTCCCTCTCACAGCCCAGCCTTTGGAAGTGTTGTTTACATTCTCTGTTCTCTGTCAGCACCTCCTCCTCTCCCTCTTACCTCCAGCTCCCTCCATCCACACAATCTGGCTTCTGTATTCACTACTTCACTCTTCATTAGTTGCATGTTTGGGTTTTCTTTAACTTATTTACTTAATTCTGTCTTGATTTTTATATTTAATTCATTGATTTTTTCCTGCTTTTTAAATTACTTGAGTCATGAATTTCCCACTCTTTACTTTTGTCCTATAGATTATTCTGTGTAGGATTTCCTCCTACCCTTATTTTTTATTTGTAAATATTGGTTTCCCATTGATCCAGGAGTATTTAACTGAAATATTTTAAAAATTTGAGTGGTAGAGTCTCTTGTTTTCTGGTTTTGCAGTTAACATTGATTTTGTTGTATTTTGGTCAGAAGATAGTTTAGATTATTTCTGCTTTGGGGGAATTAAAAAATTCTCTGTGGCTTAATGTATAGTAAAGCCATAAGTAGCAAGTTACAAGTAGCTTGCAAATAAGAAAAAATTTTTTGTTTTCAGATTATGGAGTTCAATATACAAATTAGCTAAACCTGCATTATTAATTAAATTTAGTTTTTTCCATATTCTCATTTATTTAGGGACACGTGAGCAGCAGATAACCACATCCTTCCCTTGCACATGGCCCATGTTTGTTCTTGCTCTCCATATGGTGTTGGGGAGGATGAGATGTCTGTATGATTATTTCATGGTCTGGAGCACCACTAGGGAGAGCAATGGAAAAATGAATTCCTGGCTCCCAAACGGGTATTAGTCTGTTAGACCTGCCATAACAAAAGACACAACTTGGGTGGCATAGACATAAATTTGTTTTCTTGCAGTGGGGAGGTAGGGAGGCTGGAAGTTCAAGATCAAGGGTGCTGTTAGGGTTGGCTTCTCCTTTCTCTTTGACCTGCAGGTGGCTATTCTATGGCCGTGTCTTCCCATGGCCTTTTCTCTGTGTGCACATCCTTTGTGTCTCTTCCTCTTCTTATAAGGATGCTAATACCGCTAGATTAGGACCCCAACCTTATCACTTTATTTACTTCCAGTACCTCTTTAAGGGGTCCATCTCCAAATACTCACATTACGGGTTTGGGTTTCAATATATAAATTTTAGGGGAGACACAGTTCAGTGGGAAATGGAAATAGGAAACAGAAACAGAGAGACAAATGTCATTTCTGATGCCTGGCACCTAGTAAATTTCCTGCAAAGGAAAACTAAATAACTGTGATTTAATGTCTACCCCACCCATTTGAATGGGAACTTGCAGAATAAATTCAGTTCAGTTAAAGAGGAAATATTTCTTGCACACATCCCACAACATCTGTAGCTTCAGTTCAGATCTCTCAGTAAGTTCTGGATCTCTATTAGATTTAGAGATTTTTTTCAGCCTCAGGCTGAGATGCTCAAAACCAAACCCCACTCCCATCCTGTCATCCTCCTCACCCTTCAAGTAAACCTGTCCTTTCTAAGTTCCTGAATTGGCTAAGTGTTATCAGCATCTATTTAGTGGTCTGGGACAAAACCAGAGTGTTCTGTTGAAAGTTGTGAATTATAAAGTACTAACTACTAACATCAGCGAAGGTAACTGCAACTTACAATCACTGATATCTATGGGAGTTCAGAGGAAATTTTGTTTAAAAATTAGGCATGCTTTTTACAAAGTTTGAAAACTCACTGTAAAAAGGAGTGCAATAGGTAAAACAGAAGAGACTAAAACCCTTCCCTACAAGTCAAAACCACTGAAAACGCTGGGCTGCGATAGCAGTAGTTAGTGTCTGCTGAAGGAGACCCAGACAGGAAGGTAGTTGCAATAGAGGTGAATAGTCATGGAGAGGAGAGTCCAGAAAGTTTCATTCATGGATTGTCTGTTCTTCACCCAAGTGTTCGGCATTGGGGTTGGACCTGGGAGGTGGGGTGGTATAAAGCCTTTCTCTGTCAAGAAGGTCCCCGGGTGCACACCTATAATCCCAGTATTCTGAGAGATTGAGGCAGGAGGATCTCAAGTTTGAGCCCAGCCTGGGCAATTTAATGATTTAGCAAGGCCCGCTCTCAAAAAAAAAAAAAAAAAAAAAAAAGCCCTCAGTATGGAGGTTCTGGGTTTAATCCCCAGTATCAAAAATAAGGAGAAAGAGGACGAGCAGTCTAGGGGATCAGATTGCTGTCCTTCCTGGGCAGATTCACTGATTTCCTTGACTTTTGGGGATCTGTCTTTCACACAGTGACTGGTACCCTTCAGGTGAATTTTGGACTCATAGTCAAAATCTGTCTGGACCACTTCAGATTTGGATAGAATCACTGAGGAGATGAATTCCTCCACTTCCTCCTGAAGCACTAATATGCCACATTTTAATCATGTCCTAGTCTCCTTCAAACTTAGGGGAAGCTTGTGAAAGGGCAGGGGGCCATGTCACTTTCAAATTAGGGGTTCATTTCCTGCAATGCTAATACAGGTTTGGGAATGTAGGAAAGTTGAGGAAGGTAACCAGGTAAGTGGTGGGAAATGTGACTTTTCAGGTTGGTGGAGCTGCCCTACAGGTAGATTGTAGCTCTACATGAAATGTACAGAGTTGGGCAGGGGGCTCAATATCTCTGCAGTTTCTAAGGTCAAGATCTGCTAGAAAGAAGTCTAAGCACTATGTTTTTGACAGTCCTGAGTGGGCTTATCGGTTCCCTGTTCCTGGCAAAAGAAATAACAAAGAAGCTAATGAGCCACTCTGCAAAAGCAAGGTGGGCTTCATTATTCTGCTTGATTGTCATTGTGGCCCATGAAAACATCATGGTGAGTGGATTTCAGATTTGCCTCTAGGGGAAGAATGGACTAGGTGGGTTAGAACATTAAAGTCAAATTATGGGTATCTTCTCTTGATTCATATGAGCAAAAAAGAGAGATAATTCAATAGAATTTTTCAATTAAGCATTTTCTGCCATAAAATTTTCTTAAACTTTTGATGCCCACCTCTAGATTTAAAAAAAAGAACAGGAAACAAATGAAGAGTAGCAGCAGAACTCAGCAGCCTGTTTTTCCCTGACTCTGCCAGTGTGTGGTTCTGATTTTATACAGCATATGCATACTCCTACTGCAGAGACATGTTTCCCGCTTGCAAAATTGTTCATAATTTGTGCATTAGAATTAAAGAGATGACTAGCTCCTGCTGTTCTACAAAAAGGACCAAGACTTCCAGGTGCTCTGCCATCTGAAGACATTTAAGAACCTCAGTTAATAGCTCAGGGATCAGATGGTGAAAGACATCTGGATACAGGTGAGAGAAGCAATTCTTATTGAACAATAGGTTAGAGGCTAGGCCAGAGGCAGAATTATAACAGGGCCCCTGGGTCACTGCCTTGTTGTGCATCTTGGAAGTCCCTTGCCAGGGTCTAAATCTGCTGCTACTTTGGGTTAACCTAGTCTCTCCCTAGTTGCAGTGAAGACAAGATAGGAATAGGAGGCTAAGGTGCTTGTGAGCAGGTCCTGTATTCTCCTTTTGGTCCCCACACTACCAGGCAAGGTTCTGGAAATAGAGTTAGTGCTCAGTACATGTTTGCTGATTGGTCTTTGGAGCATTAGATGGGTCCCTCTGAGGTCATAGCACACTACAGTGAAGAATGCCTGGGAAAAGAAGACAGTGCTCTCCAGACAAAGCTGATCTCTACTCCCAGCTGTTCCTATCTCCAATACTTCTCTTTTCCCCAGTGTCTATGCTCAGGGCTGGATATGTGCTAAGTGGTGCCTATGGATATGACTACAGACAAAACCCATAATTCTAGAGTTTACTTTCCCAAATGGTTAACTCCATGTAGTCAAAACAAGCTAATCTCCTAGGGCCTTTGAAGGACTGTAGATGTCAGAATCCTTCTTTGATTCTGATGATTCAGAATGTTTCTGTTCTAAAGTCTAAAGAGGAAATGACAGGATGCTCCAGGCTGACATGGCTTTAGTCTATCATTCATTAATCTCCTCTCCCTCTGTGTGTCTTTCTGGGGTTGATCCTTGCCTCCAATTCCATGCACCACATCTGTTCACAGATGAGAACAAAGCTGAAGGAGATGCTGGAGCATTTGACTGGTCTCCAGTAATGAAAAGCATGTGGACACAAAAACAACAAGGAAAAGGTGTGGGTGGCTTCTTCAGGATCCCAGTGACTCGCTTACCTCTCTGAGCCAGTGATTTTCTAGTGTGGCTCAGGTAGGAATATCCAGCAAGATGGAAGCTAAGAAAGAAAGGAGACAGTGGATCAGAAAGAAGAAAGAGGGAAGAGTGAAATGTGAGTCCTATACAGGCCAAAGGAGCAGACAGAAATCGATGGCTAAAGATAAACAAGTAACCACAAAGAAAATGTCCTCATGGTCAAGATCTGGGCTCAAGAAGATGTGGAACAGGTGGAGCAGTAGTCTAGTGTTTGGTTGCAATAGTCATTCATTCTGAAGGGTCAGCCATGCCTATGAAATCTCTGTGGATATTATGAGATGATCTTTCACCTAAGAATAGAGTAGTGAATGGGTGGTTTTGGGAATGGAATTGAGACCAATCTTATATGCAGATAGAATAGAATTTACTGACTTTGTGTAATTTTGGAGTACCAGGAAGGTTTACCATGGCTCCTTTACTATCTAAACATCTCCCCCTAGGTATAAAAGATCACTGAAACTGTATATTAGAACCTGATTCTTTTTGTTTATGGCTATCACTTCAGCAAAATCATACAGATGAATAAAAAAGACTGATCCTTTAAGTACTAGTTTTTAGTTATACTTCAACATGAATGGGCCCTATTTCCTGAGAACAAATACAGGTAAGAAGAGAGTGTGTGTGGCAGTGTGGTGGCTGAGTGAAGTGTGTGGCCAGGGAACCCAGGAGGGAAAGGCAATAGGGAGACCAGAGGACTTTTGTGAAGTCTACAGAGCTTATTTGATAGTTTTCCTCTACTGATTCTGGGTAGACTTTCCATTTCTGTTTGCACTTGCTGAGCAGGTGGGCGGGGCCACCATTTTATTTCAAAGGGCTTGGGGCTCAAACTTTGGCAGTAGAACAGCCTCAGGGTTGCTTCACTGCCAGTGTCCCAAAGTGGAGTGAGGAAAGGGCGATCCAGTCACAGTACACTGCTGGCAGTCGGACAGCAGACTGAGGAAAATTCTGCTGAGAAGTAGGAGCTGGGTCTATACAGACTCCATTTCAGTGGCCACCAAAAGTGTTCTTAGCTCTAGCTATAAAGGACTGGAAGCATTAACTCTGCTTGCTCTGTGACCAGCTGTACAAGCAGGCAAGCAACTTCTCATCCCTAATAAAGTAGGAAGATAGGATATTGGGACAGAAACAAAGATCAATAGTCAGCTACACCTAGAAGACATTTCTGAGGAAAAGACATTTCCTAGGGAAACCTCAGTATCAGTGATAAAGCTACCTAATGTAAGAAAAATACAAGCAACAACAACAACAACACACACAAAAAATTAAAATTTAAAAACTAGAAAATGACAAAATAGAACCAAAAGGCAACTCCAGACTTCCAACTCATACAAATACAGGGGGAAAGAAGATAGAGGAAATCAGAAGCCATCCACCTAAATTTTTTGAAATGTAACAGCAGAAGTAAAAAACAAACAAACAAACAAACCATGTATATGAGATTACAGATGAAATCAGAGCAGAAATAATCTCTCATGTAAAAAAGACCTGATGACCACAATGAAGGACTTGCTCAGCAAATTTACAGTTGATACACATTAAAAAAAAAAAAAAAAAAAAAAAAAAAAAAAAAAAAAAAAAAAAAAAAAAAAAAAAAAAAAAAAAAAAAAAAAAAAAAAAAAAAAAAAAAAAAAAAAAAAAAAAAAAAAAAAAAAAAAAAAAAAAAAAAAAAAAAAAAAAAAAAAAAAAAAAAAAAAAAAAAAAAAAAAAAAAAAAAAAAAAAAAAAAAAAAAAAA